>SJJU01000442.1:0-91775 GCA_012932125.1 Conopomorpha cramerella | reverse complement strand
TATTTATTTATTTATTTATCTTTTTGCAGATATTACTTCTATTTGGCATTACTAGCTGGAAATTAAAAAACCTCCGATTTTTAAGTTTCGTGCTCTTTCATTTGATTACCCCACTTGAACATATTTGTATAAAGTCGAGTTTTATTTCCCACTTTCAACCCTCATAACTTTGAACAAATTATCCAATTTTCATTTAATAAACCGAGTCTAATTATACGTGTCGTACTCTTTCATTTGATACCCACTTGGACAAGTTCAAGTTAAATTTTTCATCCCCACTTTCAACCCCCATAACTTTTAAGTGGGTACAGAACAGATATCGATCAAACGTAGCTGAAAACACGCTCGATCAAATCAGCTTTCAAACAAAAAAAACCGCATCATCCGTTTGGGAGCTACGTTGTCTCAGACAGACACATACACACACAGACACGTCAAACTTATAACACCCCACCGTTTTTGGGTCGGGCGGGGGTTAATAACGATATCCGAGTAAATTCTCCTCACAAATGATGGAATATTTTATTTTTCACAAAAATGTCGTGTCATGTACTTAATTCATGTAAAATACCATTTTCTCCGTAACTGCATAAATTAACCGTAATATCCGAAATGTTTTTTTTTTAAATGTACAGTGTGGTCCGTGCACAATAATTATTGTACATGTAGGTACGTACCTACGTATACGTACCACATCTTTGAGGAAATTACCGGGAAATATTTTTGTTCAAAATAATATTACTAGCAATATCTCAGTTTTTGGCTTTTCTATATCGGCTGGGAATACCAAGCATTACTGTCTTTACCGGTATAGGGCGTATGAATAATAAGATAGGTATAATTATTTCGTAATTTTTTTTATCGTTCACTTGTGGTCTATATTCTGATTTCTAATCGGGAATTTTCAAACTCCAAAAGTTTCTTATCTAGATGTCGCTAGTAAATATCCAAGGGGGTCTTCTGTCAGTTATATTTTAGTGCGTTTATTATTATTTGGGTAAGTTATTTAGAATTCAGACATTTTTGTAACATGTAGACAAACAATAAAACAAATTACTGTCGCCTTTGATACGGACTGCTTGAAGTTAGTAAGTACTTAATTTCGTTGGCATTAGTCCCCTTTTTTACGTGGGGGAAACCTCATGGACACCCCGCCGACATGGGGACAGTGTACGGGGTAGTGTTGGACTCTTACCGACTAAACCCCCACGATGACCTCCGTGTCGCGAGCAGGGCGGGTCCCGGAAGTACCCGGAGGAATTGCGTCAGGCAGGCCAAGCGATCTGTCCTTTACTCGGACTCCGTCTCGGGGCAGACGGTGACGTGGCTGCCCCAGCGACCTCCACCGCCGACGGCGGTCATAGGGTAACCGCCGCCCTTCTCGGGGCCGTACAAGCAGGTACCGGACACCCCACCCCGACACCCACCACCCCAAAGACCCCTTTTAGAATGCCTTATACGCCAGGCAGGGGATACCGTAGTACAATTCTTTTCTATACTACCGGAACCACAGGGTTGGCGGCGCGGCGGCACGGGACGCGGCAGCGTCATGGGACGCAGCCTGACCGCTTGTTTGCGGGCACGAAAGCGAGCCCGGGACAGTGCAGCGGTCCCTCTCGGGCCGGCCAGTCTCGCGCAACAGACCGGCCTAGTGGGTTCCTCTTAGCTTCGCCGGGGGTACTAAGCCACCTCGCCACGACAAGGCAAAGCGAAATATAAGCCCCCATAAAGGGGGCTTATATACTTTCTCTGCTTTTCGGCTTGAAAGCACCAGGTACAAATTATTTAAAAAAAACTGTATTTTTATAATTCATAGAGATTAAACCAAGTAGTATGTCTAGTTAGCTAGGTATAGGTCTCGCTAGCAGGATCTGTTGGCAAAAAAGGAAAAAATAAATTATAATAAATACTGGGGAAATTGAGGTAAAACGTTTTGAAACTTTAGGGAGCTTTCTCACTTTGTCGTGACGACAGATAAGTGGACGATTTAAATGTTGTGGCTTATACCTACATTTAAATTAAGGTGTTCACACATAGCACGACACGATTGATTGTCGTTCACGACATTTTTTACAGCTACACGACAATAGATTGTATTGGCAGTGTTAACAATAAGAAATCGTTTCGATTAAATCGCGACCGCAAATCTATCGTAGCCACGATCAAAATATCGCCAAGTTGTTTACACTTGTTTCCCTTTCTCCACACACCCTGATATGTAAACGACATAGCGACTGCCGTGAAACGATACGGATAATGTCCTCACGATCCAATGGGAACAGTTAGATATGATAGGCGCTAAAGGATAAAAAAATGACGACAAACAATCATATTAATGGGAACAGCCAGAGACGACAGTCGCCCAACGATTAAATAATCGTTATGACTTAGTGGGTTCACCAACACAAACAATGGGGATATTTTCTTAGACGTTTTTCTGGCAAATTTTCGGGCTTATAATTGTCATTACTGTCATACTTTCCAAAAAAGGTTGACAGTAATGACATTTCTTAGACCGAAAATCTGTCAGAAAAACGTTAAAGAAAATTCGCCATTCCTCGAAAACTCAGTTAACAGATGACATTTTTTTTGTTGCCAAATGAAAATCGGTATATAAGGTATTATAAGGTAAGTAACTTACTCTGTGAGATCTGTCAAATCCCTAAACTGACAGTGGTATGCAATTTTTGACAAGCCAAAGTCTTATAATTAGAAACTGATGTACCTACTGTTCTCAACATTATTTATAATAGACAAAGGTGATTCCTCTAAAGCTGAAATTTCTTTGTCCTAATGCTAATATTCAATAAACACTCTCTTTATTTAGAAGTTACAGGACGGAGGGCTCATATTTTTTTACTATTGACGTGTCTCTAGCGCAATATATTCATTTAAAAAAGAATCTGATGATATGATTTTGAAAACCTATCCATAGATACCCCACACGTTTGGTTTTGATTTAAAAAAACCCGAATTTTATCTATCTGATTACACCTCCACAACCAATAGCAGTGTGCGCGCCGAATGAAGGCCACTTTGTTCAATCTTTTTTAAATTTTCTGGAGATTCTGGGAATACATAATATCTTGAAAGAAATGTGAAACCAAGAATTAGATTTTGTGAAAGTCAGGTAAGGAAGTTATAACCGTTTAAGTCGGGCTCTCAGTCCCCTATGTAGTGTATGGATTGAGGGTCCACTGTATCTCAGTAACTATACTTGAGATGGCAAAAGTATTTATGTTAACATGCAAGTGAGTGCCTCAAAAAAAAAAGTGAAAATTAAACCACACCACAACCTGAGAATATTTTTTTTTATTGTTAATCTACATTTTTTTTTTCTTTTTTTATATTGACGATAAGATGATTAATTGTGCTGATAGCCAAAACTGTAGATAACTTTATTAGATTAAACGTGCGAGTGTGTTAAAAGATTAAAATTGAAATTGTCTGAAAATTAACAAAAATATTTTGTTTAAATCTTTAAAAATAAATTATGGCAGTTTAGGTTTCATTCAGTTTAGTTTACGTTTTATTAGCTATCTATAAAGATACAACACGTTAGGCTTCTATCTAGAATATCGAAAATAAACTAGTACCTAATCCTAAATTGACGTTTAGAATAAAACGAGACAATGATATGCAAAACATGAAGGTGTGAAAGAGTAAGAGACAATATCTTCTTTCCCATATCTACTGCGTATCAGATTCTGCGTACTGGATCCAAATTGTCAAATTAGTAGTAAAAGTGACAGTTTGGATCCATCATTGAGATGAGTACATCAGGAGATGTACATCATTTTCCATACATTTTGGTAGAAAAGAGACAGACTAGTAAGACTTGTGTTTGGTCTGAGGTCTACCTACCTGGTTGAATCGCTCAGTTCTAGTCACCAGAGATTGACAGAAAAAAGTACTTCGCTTAGCATTTTAAAATGTAGGTAAAATTATTTACAACTATAAAACCTTGATTTCCTTATTGGATATTCCTTGGACCACCTTGGAAATATACCTAAAATATAACCACCTTGCAAATATAACCTATCTTCTTTCGAACATAAATAATCATCAAAATCGACGAAGTTAACCGTGAAATTACATAAAAAAGGTTATGTTTACAAAAATAACGTTGTCATGTCATAACTTTCTAAACTACCTAGACCTATCTATCTGCTACGTAGGTCAGAAAAATAGAGAAGCTTGGCTAAGGTCAGGGTGCTTGTACAATGTCTGTACAGTTTACAGTAGCAGACAAGGGATGGTAGGTAGGTTAGTTATATGGAGTGAGTGACTGGTAGGTAGGTATATGTTTTCATTTGAGCGGGCAGGCGCGCGGGCGTGCTTCGACGGCGGTGGCGGCAGCGCATTGCCGTGCCGCCGCCGCCGCCGCCGCCAACATGCCGCTCTCCTCTCGCTCGCCACTCGAGTCGCGTTCGTTCAGTCGACTCAGTTCAGTAGCCCGGCGGCATTGGCGGCCGGCGGCTCGGTGGGCTGGGACGGATTACGTTTCAGAATCTCGCACGCCGCCTTACTCCGATCATGTTATCGCGTAACGAGTAAAAATACCCTACCTTCTACTAAATTATTGATTCATAATTCAATA
The DNA here is from genome assembly GCA_012932125.1 of Conopomorpha cramerella. Classification (NCBI taxonomy): domain Eukaryota; kingdom Metazoa; phylum Arthropoda; class Insecta; order Lepidoptera; family Gracillariidae; genus Conopomorpha; species Conopomorpha cramerella. Next base: position 87,175 of record SJJU01000442.1, on the reverse strand, counting down.
ATACACATCGAAATAAAAAAATACTCGGCGTAGTGTTGAATGAAGGTGCTTTTTTGTTAGATCGGTGATAAACAATATCAATTTTGATTAAAATACCTACATTATTTAAACTTGTCACAGATTTTTCCGCGTGTTGTGTTGTTGCGTACCTACAGCTGCACTGATTCAAAGTGTTGAACTGAACATTGACTTCTTAGTTCGCCTCAGATGGGAAAGGACGATTAAATTTTGTAGTACTTACGTACACACCTATTCCTTACTCACGACCAACTTGTAGCAGATGTACAGTTGTGTCTTGTATCAATGAAGATAGTATAGAAGCCGGCCTACGGCTACCCACTATCAGAGATGGCGGATCGCGAACGGCCTGCGAAGACTCCGATACGAGTGGGGTTCTACGACATCGAGAGAACCATAGGCAAAGGAAATTTCGCTGTCGTTAAATTAGCACGACATCGAATAACAAAGACTGAGGTAAGATCTACAGTTTATTTTGTAATACCTAAGTATCTATCTAGACACACACACATTACCTGCCTATCGTCCAGATCCAAATTTTCTGCTTACCTAAAAGTTGCATACGTACCTACATAATGATACTGAAGACCTAGCTACCTACCTAGTTTTTTCAGGAAAAAAATGTTCGATACTAGATGTATTTTCGTCTATCTACTAGCAAGTATTTCCATCTACCTTAATTATGCATAATCTACCTTCATAGGTACACCAGTAATTACTACTATACTAGGGTATTCATTCCTACTATCTACCAAATAAGTGGCCCTAGATCTGTCGACTACGTAGGTAGATCGCTGATTTGTGTACGTAGCAGTACGTAGTACTTAGTGGGTACCGACTTACCACGCATTCCTTGTAGGTAAATTGGTGTTGATTTAGCACTTCACAACCCTACAGCGCAGCTAAGCACTGAAACATGTAATACAATTGTGAAGGTAGTTGATAATATCGTCTATTTGCTGTCCTATCTCGATATCATTTTTCATTTTACTCTTTCCCTGTTTCCACTTTGACACATTGCATAGCGAAAACGGCGACGTTGGCGGCGGCGGCGGGCGGCCCCTCGTCTTCGGGGCGATGCCCCGACAACCGCCTATAGGCTTAGATCACGGTGACTGTACTTCCTGTACTATATGAAAATACCGGTAGAATCGGTACATACTCTTATTATATTGTACGATTGCAATTTTACAAAACGAACACAACGTGGCGAACAACATCAATAGATACAAACGTCTAGTCAGTGTACTTCCGGAGCACCCTGGGTTAGCACACGACATGAAGTAGGGGTCACACTCCGTTATATGTACGTGGAATCGGTTTGAGAATGTCGTCAGTTTGTAAAATCAATAGTAGGAAATATAGAAATGCAGGATAATATGCCTCCAGAATGTTCCGACGAACTCCCGCGATTGTCGGCGGTGCCGAGCATTAGAGTGGATGAACTACTCAAGGTGGAGCCCACAGAAGCTGGTCGCTCGTTGGGTGGGCCCTGAAGAATTTCCTCTGGGTGCCACACGGCGGGGTGTCCATGAAGATTTCCCACTCGACAACAAAAATAAAAGTATTGCTTTCAGTGCCGCCGGTGCAGGCGGCATAAGGTGAAGGGTTGTAGAACACCCATTCGACATAGACACAGATTATATCGTCGCCTTACTATAAATATTTCTTGTCTCAAAATGCCTCTCTTCTGCCAATCGTTGTTCTTACTGGTTGCTAAAATCGCCAACGCGGGACCTGGAATTCCTTCGTAATTGATTTGGGATTTTAATTACCGGGGCGACGACGACGGCCCTCCGGCTTTGAACCTCTAGGGCGGAAAAGTATCGGCTAACAGAAAAAAGTAGCGGTTTACATAGGCGATTTACCGCGGTGGTTGGCGGCGGCTTTAGAGAAAAAGTGGTCTAAACTACTGTAAAATGCTTTTAAGTCGCCCGAAGACCTATGCGCTTAATGATAAGTTTGTTGGTCTCGGGACAGTACCCGGAGCACGGAACTCATAGGTGTCGTGCGAAGAGCGGAAGCGCTCAGCAGCAGCGGCTTAGAAATTGGATATACAAAACCGCGCATAGGTTTTTTGACGCAAAGATTTGGTTTGGTTTTGATGAACCGCGGGGATATGAACGTTCTGTTGACTTTCTTTCACATTATTCACCGACGAAAAAACTCAAAAAGTTACGGAACACATTTCAATGACATGTTACAGATTTACCTTAAAAGTATACCTACCACGTAGTAACACGTAGAGTATATTTTATGCCTTTACTACGGTTTTTTAATGTCTAGTAAACAGCGAGTAACACCGACGGGGTGCATATAGTTTGTTTATAATGGAATTTACCCTAGTGCTAACGGAATCAGGCGCGGGCGAACCATATGCGCTAAAAAGCACGTGCATAGCCATTTCTCTCACTCATCATCAAGGACTTCGTTATATGCGTCAGTCGCTCATGCACTGATTGTTTAGTGGGATTTCGTAACCATATGCATAATCAATGACCAATGAAACGGAATGACATGGTTTATTTGATTTCACACCTGTTTAAACTTACTAAATGGTGGGAAGGAAAATATAAACCCTCACCTGGCCAAATGGGAACTTGGGGGTTCTGTAAATACAGCTGTAAATACTGTCTAAATCTGAAAATACAGATCTGGTTTTGTTGGTGTTAGGGTTTTAGGTAGGTAGGACCCAGTCCGGGTAACATACGACCATGAGTTCACCGCTTAGTCGCCTCTTACGACTGGCAGGGGGTCTACCGTAGTCTTTTTAGTCTTCCGGGTCTCGACTACAGCTGTACCTCCCTGCATGATTGTTAACATGATCAATACATATTATAAAATAAGGACGCTTGTTTAGTTTGATTAAATCTTGAAAAATGCGCAACGGATGTTAGTACGGTTTTAATAAATAGTGGTTCAAGAGGATGTTTTATTTGTACAATAAATGTATAAAATAATAGAGCATCACTAACCATTTTAGAGGTTTCAAATCTGATGTAAAAAATATTATTTCTTTGCAAATACACTGAAATCGCTGGCTGAACCGTGTGAGATAGATCAACATATTTTACTATAGTAGTGTACAAATTAAAAAGGCTTAAAAAAAAAAATCGTCGTGGTATTTATGCCTATCGTTTAAGTATAAGCCACAGCAAGGATTATTATCCTTTACATTTTATGAGATATGGTTTATTTACGAAGATATTTTAAGCATTACAGCATTAATTCTTATAAAAACTGAATAAGTACCTTAATAAATACATTTTGCATTTATTGTATCAGTGTTTCATTAAATTAATATTTACAGGTATAGGTAATAGGTATATTACAGATTCAAAATGCAAGGAAAAGCAAACGAGGCAGTTTTTGAGACAAAAGGCTACTACATATTTCGTACGGACAAACTGAACAAACACCTGCCTGGTGCGAGATGGCCCGAAACATGGATGATTGGAGGGAATCGTGGAGGCATTTGCCAGCAGTGGGACACAACATAAAAAACATACAAAGAATCAGTAGGTAGTTACATTAGGTTGGAAAGGATTCAATTAATACTGGTGAATAAATATTTCTTTTTTAGATTTAAAGAGCCAATTTACTTACAAACAGCTGTTTCTAAAGAAATTCTACTCTAGGAATTCTAGTAAAGTAAATCGCCATTGCATACGTGCGAAGCCGAAGCGGGTCGCTAGTAATTCATAAAATAAAAGTTAGGTAAATAAGTAAATTCCACAATCCACCTTGATCGGTGAATTGCCGCCGTGTATAGTGAAGTTATGTGTGTATCAGAATTACGACGTGACCTTAATCGAACTGACGTATTTGGTGTTGTAGGTGTCAGATTGATAAGGCCAAAAGGGGCGATTCGGCACACGAAAACATAATGTTATTGTTTTTACTCATCTCTACTGCCGCGCCTCACCTACCTGCTTAGACTGACTGCTTATTTAATAAACTTTTTGTATCCGGCAATGCGACCTTAGAGTGGTATATGCGTAAGGGTTAAATAAACAGAATTTTCCATCAAAACGTAAGTAGTTTAAATAGTCAATTCATGTTTCATCATTATTTATCCTTGACGCAACTAAATTGTATTAAATTCGGCTGAATGTAAGGTAAAAAGATTTTAAGTGGATGATAGTTACTGTATATAAGTTTATAATACAGCGCAGGTTACATAATACTCTTACCTACTCCATTATGTGAGTTTTAGCTCAAGGCTCCACCTCCTTCATAGGATATCTCAGCTGTCGAATATTCTGCTGTGCCTAAACTGCTTTATAGCAATATAAGTAGGGTTAGGCACGGATTGGTTCCGATAGGTACCTACACGTTTCCCGACTTCGACTAATGAGATATTGCAAGACAATCATATAGTCAATAGTAGTATTACACAGATAATTGGAAACAGAAATACTTACAAAGATATAAATAAGTAATACACAGATAAGTGTCACACACATCTAGACGTACACAACTAATGCCTCGGCTTATCACTAAAGCATAATGCCGACGGCGACGACGGGAATTGAACCCGCGACCCCTGTCCAATATACTCATAAAAAATATATAGAGATAAATTGTCTATCGGGCTTAAATCTCAAGTTATGAAATATCGAAACACTCCCGAGTTAGATGTATGTACAACTTATTTTCATTTGGAATACACATTGGATGCCAGAGTAGGCCTCGGCTTTTGCTGGCTGTACAATACAATGTACCAAAATATTGAAATAGTAAGAAGTCGCTCTCGAGTGTTTTTATCGGGCTGTACATGTCGAATTTTGATTAAAAATAAGTTCCACAGGGAAATTTCGGTTAAAGTATAACCTATGTATTCCAGGTTATACTCGTACTTTGTCTTCTCACCACCATACGTTTAGTAAGTTTCCGTCGTAATATCGAAATTTATACGTATTGTAACCACCGTCTTACTAATAACAAAAGTTTTACATTGTATGACTTTCTGGTCATTTGCACACATCAAGGGCAATGTTATAAAAAGGGCAAAACACTGAGTAAGTTAAACATTGCATAACTTTCGTTAACAACGAAAACAGCAAGTATGTAGTTACTACCTACTTCATTGTTAGTTGATGATGACATACGTGTATGTATATGAACACGAGGTGAGTGATACTTAACCCATCGGTTCACATGTTCTTAAATAACTGTTGAAAGATAAGGCAATGCGTCATGAGTAGTAGGTACGTGCGCTTTAGTTTGTGATCGGGACGCTCAGACAGTTTTTGTTCAATGTAGGACGTGACGTACATAAAAATGAGGGAGGCTACGTTAGAGGGATCGGTACAATATACTTCAGAATGACGTACCTACTACCTACGTACTTGAGAACGGTGCTTACGTCTTCGCCACGATCTTTCGAAATCAGCTCTAAAGTTGACTTATTAACATTATAAGAGTTAGTCGCTTTTTTTTTCATTAGCTGCTGTAGTGAATGAACGAAGGAGTGGAGGAACGATGATGTTATAATTACATATACCCAGTTAGTTCGGGTACTGAACTGAACTAGTTTGTGTTGGACCGAGTATGTGCTTCAAATCCAAGTGGGTCAAATATCTTCACATCGTGAGTGAGTCACAGTGTGTCGTTCTGTGTAATCCTAATGGTTACCTGCATTATTTTATAGATTGTAGGTATCATAATTTGAATTTCGTGTCTAACTATAGAGACTATTATTTTACTTATTGTATTTTTAACGACTCTTGTTACAGGTACTTATAGTCTTAAGTCTATTTAATGGTTAGGTATATTCTATTAGCACCTACCATAAGAGTGAGAATGTCAGAGATATGTACACTTTAATTTTTATGTGGTTGCTTACCTTAAAAGGAAAAACCAGATGTTTGTACGATCACTTTATTATTCTTCCGTCCGTCAATCTGTCAAGTATCAGGTTTATTAGAAACACAAACAAAACATATAGGTACTCTATGTAACAGGCTTGATGCTGTGAAAAACCAAACTACCGACTTGAAAACCGACCAGGTTCGGTAGGTAACTTACGTTCATTTACTTTAATTATTGCCCACTGTTGGACTTAGGCCTCTCCAATTGCACGCCACTGTGATCTGTTTTCGGCTTCTCGCATCCAGCCATCTCGCGCATATCATTAGTCCACCATGCCTGATGGCGTCCTACACTCCGTTTGCAGAGACGCGGTGTCACTCAAGAACTCGTTTGCCCCAATTATCATCGGTTCTACGGCTAATATGGCCGGCCCACGTGCTAACTGCTAAGCATGCCATTTGACCACTTCACAGATGAGCTATGTCGCTGACTTTGGTTCTGTCGGTTCACTTCATTTAGATTTAGTACCTAACAATTTCAATTATTAAGTAATAAATGGTATATTTAAGAATGAATGTTTTATTAAAATCTTATACACTTCACGCCTTTTAATCCCAAAGCGGGGTAGGCAGAGGCACTTGCTTAGTAAGCAAATGCCCACGGTTAACCAAGCGTATTTAACCCAACGTGACAGGGGGTGAGCCCATCGTCGTTATAGGGTTCACACACCGTGCGGGTTTCATCACGATGTTGTCCTTCACCGTACGAGCGTTGCGTACATAGGCTCTGAAAATGAGTCCCATTGGTACACGTCCAGTAGCCGGACTCGAACCCTAATTCTAAGCTTATATGTATAGGTAATAGTGTTACAAACATGTGCAGTGGCTTACTTGTGCGAACTACAAGCTGCTACTGCCAGTTGCCCTCCATATATTTAAAAGTGAAAAAAAAAAATTTAAAAATTCCATATTATTTAATCACATTTAGGTAAATTTTTAATCACTTTTAATATAGGTAGTTGTAGAATGAACACTATGAGTATTGAATATTTCGCAAACCGAAATCTAAATTCAAAATGATATTAGTAGCCTAGGAGTTTTCTTTTTTTAGCCCCTCATTGATAGGTTTTTTCGGAACCTTCAGAGCTTAGATTCGACTCGCTTCTGCTCGATATTAGGTTATATTTCCGGGATCAGGATAATTTCATTGCGTATGCTTAAAGTTTCCACCTATTTGTACTATATTTTCTGTGTAACAACAACTTACAGACATTTAACCTCTACCTTGTAAGAACAATATAGCTTTTATTAGGTGACCTATAACATTTGAGCGTCCACGGTCTTAGTAACAACTGTACCAACCAGAGACACGTCTTACTAACTTTTATTGCGTATTTCTTTTTACGAACAGGACTTCTTTCTCTTTATAAATAAATTTCTTTATTCCTACGACTTCTTTGGCATTGTGTTGATGTACTGAACAGAAAACTTTGTAGCTGTTGAATGAAATGTTCACGTGAAACTGAATCCTTACAAAATACAATGGCGTACCTTCTAGAAACATTCAAATGCCAATTAATTGAAGCTGAAATAGAAAGCTGTGGTTATGATTAGTTATTATTTGATTGCGACCGAAGAAACATTAATTATTCAACTTAGCAAGTGTTTCTAAGCCAATAACAACGTATTACGTATAGCACATACGTATTAATCAGGTAACTACTGTTGTACGCTAAAGTAGCGTGATATTTAGGAAGTAATATCTGATGTAGTAGGTAATTGTAACAGTCAGATATATTTGTTATAAATCAATTTATAGTAGATATACTAAAATTAAAATAAACTATCCATTATTATCAGAAAAAAGAACTTGTTCAATGTCTGTCCACCCAGTGTACATCATCATCAGCCCATACTTGTCAACTGCTGGACATAGGCCTCTGCAATTGCACGCCACTGTGATCTGTTCTCGGCTTCTAGTATCCAGCTTCTGCCAGAAATCTTGCGCATATCATCAGTCCACCTTGCCTGAGGGGGTCTTACACTCCATGTGCCGAGAAGCGGTCTCCAATCGAGAAAAAAATATTGTGTCGTATTGGTCTAAGCGAAGTTGCGTACAGTCTGCTAGTATTTTATAAGGATATCGTAAACATGATATTTTAAAAGCACCACGGACCCATCTAACTTTTCAGTGTAGAATAAGATTTATTTGCAGTACGCTTTAGAAGTAGTTACTTCGTAAAAACATGAACGAAAAAAGGACAGAATGAAGTGTGCGCATGACTGTACTTCGATCCGGGAAGTGCGCGTGGTGCGCGCGCGTCGCTGCCGCACGACCGCCCGCCCGCCTTCACAAATACCGCGCCATCGACCTTGCCTGCGGATGCACGCTTGTTATTTTTATTATTTTACGTTTTTCCACCGGGGCGGGCGACTTCTCGGGCGCGCGTCAAGGTGACGGCCAGGGGCTTAGTTCATACAATGTAAAAGTTGAAGATCAACACGGCCGACCAAAATACGCAATACCTTACTTTGCCTACAATGATAAAATATGTACGCGTTGTACTAAAATTACTTTACCGGGAACAGATTTTCAGAACGTAAACAATGAACATTGTGCTATATTGTCCTTTATATAGATAATTTATGTTCACTTTGCTTTGAACTTTACTTATAAAAAATGAGCATTGTCGTATAACTATCGCACGAAAGAAACAATAAAATTGTGGACGTTAAACTAATTGAAATACTCAATAGATTCGTGATCCATAGTTCACTGTTGATGGGCAGATGTTTATCACATGATTTGCATCTGTTAAGGTCACAAGCGGAGCTGTTAATAGAACATGCTATTTCCTCTGATATTGACATGTTTCATTTACATTTGAGAATCTTTCGGCAGCGAAAGTTCGCTTAATTTCAGCAGCGGAGATAAGTTAGGTAGGCGTAGTTGTAGAATTTTAAACGTGTGTTAAGTAGTCGGTGCATTGTCTCACATAAAGGCGATTGCATAAATTACAATGCATTAATCAGAGAGTGAAAGTAGACGTGCAATGTTGTAGTCAATATTTAGTTTTACATCGGTCCGGTGAGGTTGAGCGCATGATTAGGCAATGCAATTAATGCGGTTATAGAAACACGTGTGATGGTCACGCTAGCTGCCATTTGAAGCGTCAACTTATAGTTACTTTATTGATGAAATATTTATAGATATAAGTAACATTAATTGAAGTCATGTGCGAGTTTAATGATCATGTTGGTTTTTGTTCAACTGTTCATTTACTACGTAGTATATATACTGTACATTAGTACATATAAATGCTAACAAAAAGCAGCTTTATTACACGGAGGTGATTATGTGTGAAACGTGTTCGAGTTGAGTCAGACGGAGTGGAAGAAACATCTGATAGACATCTGAGACAGCGATTATCAGCTGATTAGAAACAATTGTTTCAATGTGGGAAAACAAGGAATATTAATAATGTTGGGTGAAAATGGGTCTAGAAGTGGTTATGTTAAGACGACTGCATTCAAAATGGTGTGAGTGGTTGAATCCATACAGCGTACAATAGTAGGTAAATCTCACCTGGCACACCGAGTCTCGTAGTGTAATCGTGCGCTTGCGGAATGAAACCTTGTCTTTCCCTGTACACGAATATTGCTCGTAGATGTTACGACTGCACATATGCTAACATTATAGTTAAATATTCGCAAAACAGAGGTAATTTGGTTCTTCATTGATGCGCAAGGGCTCAGCTCATCGAAGTGAAATGTAAATTATAATGGACATAACAGAGCATGTTAACGAATTTCCCTTATTATGTGCCAAAATATCGCTAATTACTATAATTAATATCGAATGTGTTGGGGATTAGGAATTAATAATGGCTGACTCGCGTAAAAGGATGAATCGCAGCATATTTGCAGATTTGATGGCTTACAGCATATTTCATATTTTTTCATTTAAAAGACGCGGAAAAGATTAGCGAATACCGTTACTTTACGTTACGCATTTCTCATTCGATGTGTCGAGTTAGGTAACAATGGGTTCTAAACACGTCTAGGTGTTAGACAAATATTTGATATTTTGCTAGCATCGGTTCCGTGCGCTACCTACCGTTTACATTTGGGCGAGTGAAAAATTAACGCTTGACGCAAATGCGTTATCTATTTTGGAACTTTGCGTCACTAGTTTCGTAGTTATCGCAAATTCGCAGCGCGTTGGCCACTCTTATACTTTACTTGTTTCTCGTTATTGGATATCGTGGATTCTATCTTAGGAAGACTATTTTTTATTTGGTTAATGTTAACTGGTACGCCTCGCTCACTTATCCAAACTGAACTGTCTACACGGTTGAAACAGTAATTAAGGGAGAGTCAAACTCAACGTCAAAATTAATTATCTCATCATTATAAGCGTTATAAATAACATACAGATAAACAGTAGCATAACACAAAGCTTGATGAAAGTAACCAACGAAATACTCGTGTAAGTGTGAAAATAACCAAATTTCATTTTCTAACAAAAGTATCGAATAATTACACGCAATGAAAAGCACACGCATGCATACCGTTAGGATATTTATTACTGTAGGAATTACTTACACTTTTAAAAATCTTCCGTACTATATGCAGAATTGTGCATTAACTCTTTATTTTGACTTTATCAAACTGTTTACACTACGCCCATTATCTTTCCAGAGTTACAATGAAAACATACTAATAATATTTTTGTTAGACACTCACTAACAATAACTTTTGGTGAGTAACCAGTACATCAGTTGTTGTAATGGGTATTGTCTTACGGCAGTATGTAAGTAATTGTTAGTTTAAGGTATGTATGTTGGTCAGTATGAGTGATCCAAACATTCCCAGTGTATCCCTTTAGAAATGGATGCACGAACACATATAGGTACATTTGGTTTGTGTTTAGCTTATTTAGCACTCTATTACCTAGTTGATACACGCAATTCACCGATCGCTTGAAACAATCGCGTATGTTATCCTTTGGTTAACAATAAATTTTCGGCTAACATAAATATTAACAGATTATGCATTATATCAATGATCACATTATTGTTAAATTTGTATTGAATACATGCACACACTTGCACTATTTTAATAAAATAATATATTATATTAGGTGGTTGTGTAATAATAGCCGTGACTATGTTGCTGCTACTGGAAACTTTTAATTTGTTTTTGCGACGTCATCGTCGCGCTGTGTGTGTGTACTTTTACTTCAGGAACGTCCACTTAAGTGTTCATGAAACTTTTCCGCTTCTACCGTCGGATAAGTGAAAAGAAGAGCTTTGGAAATAGGTAATTGACTTTCTTGGGACAGTTTATTTTCTATTTTATAATTTAACAATTTGACCCGGCTAACGCTGTCTTGCCCACACACTTTGTTATCAGTGTTTGTCTGCTATTATACATATAAACCTTCACAGAATCTCTATTCATGAAGTCCGGTGCGCAGTGTTGATGATCTAAGCATACAGCGGGACACACGGCGGGAGGTGACTTTGTTTTAATATCAGTATTTAAAATACAACCCATTCAAAAATATAATTTCAGAACCAAGAGCGAAAACACTGAACAGAGTGCGTTGTTACTTTCTCAGTTTCATACACAGCGATGAATGAAATATTTTTTGCTATTAAATTATTTTAGATTTTGCAATAAATCAAGGCGAATGCAATTATTTCCGTAAAACAGTAACAAATAAGGACTTGAAATAATATATTGTGATGTGATGACAGTAGGTATCAAATGCTTCAATGTGTGTAATGTTTGGGAGGTCAATAGCAGTTTGTCCGACCATGTTTTTAAGCGCCTCCTTGTAAGTAATTGGATGGCACGAATCGTATGCATGCTCGTTCTTGAGTTTATCTTTCTCATTATTTGGCGCGTATGTCTGACGGGCGAGTGAGCGATAACAGTTACAAAATCTAGGCAACACTTGTGTAGTTTACTTTGTTGGTTCAACATAATAAAATAATTCGCGATTACCGACCAACGCGTCCGTAGCGCATTGAATTTATTATGCACACACGAGTAATCACAATAACTTTCGTTAGAATATGAAAACAAACGTTACCTTGTCCTGAACTACTTGCATTGGGGAAGTGTTCGCCAACAAAAAGCGGTCAAAGTCAAAAACGTGGTAATCCCGAATAACCGCCACCACCACGTTACGGTATAATTTGTGCGGTCACGATCAGCAAGCACCGTTGAATGTAGACCGCTCCCACGGCACAGTCCATGACCCATCATGGGCCCTGGCTCCTTTGTCACTGTGAATGAACTAGAAATGTGGAACGTGAAAGTATGTACAATCACGGTGCATGTGTTGGTGTAACTCGAGCTGCTAGTGTGCTCGGTAATAGCGCTGGAGTAGAGTATCGTGGGTGGTGCGGGGCGCGACTGTAGCACAATGTCTGGGTGCACTCGGGCAACAACCTGCGAGGTGACTCCGCCCGCTAGGTGAAGGGGTACGGTGGAAGGACGAAGAAAGTTTTTTAGGACGATAACACTACTGGCTATTGACAATCTGATTGATAAGTACTTCGCAGGAAGGCTTCGGTAGGAAAAACATGTTTTTCTTACTAGCACATTAAAAAATCTAAATCGTCATATAGTTACCTACCAAAGTTACTAAACACAAACATTTATTTTATTATTATTAATTGGTTAATGATTTAACTACCTACATGGTTGTTTTGTACAACTAGTGAAAATTCAGTATAATATCAGTATCAGTACATATAATAAAATGCGTATGTAACAGTTGTACAGTAAGGTTACGTAGTGTCATAGTTCATTATCGCTATGTGTGCAGAGATACTCAGACAAAACATCAATAACTTTTTATTAAGCCAAAACACATGAATGTTTAATGTGTGTCATTGACCCGTTCACTAGACAGCAGAGCTTGAATGGAATTGGTTGACATTACATAGCGCAATAAAATACTATACCCACATATATCTTGAAAGGCGAGTGGTAATGTCAAAAAAACTTATCGACTATCTACTGTTCGATTCTAAGAATTTGAGAGATACGAGTATACTAAACGTTTGGACAGTAAAGACAAATTTGCTCGTTAACTCGAAAACGACGCAATGGGTACTAAAACTGTGTTAATGCGTATTGATTATGCTCGTTCCCAGTGTAGATTCTATTCATTTACAGGAATAAATATTTCCACTTGGTCCACACTTTAAAATCAAATTTAAATCAACGCAATACTGATTAATCAATAAGCGGATTTACCACGTTGTCACATTACAAAATTTTCTCACCGTGTCGCCTAACGAAAATCCATGTTTCCCAAGTCAATAAATCCTGGTAAGTATCTGTGGGGCGCAAAAATGGTCTAATGTGGCTGTCCTTGTCGCTCCTGTAGGCGTCTCGTTTTCGCGCCTATTGATCGCGACTAACCGTCTAGGGTTTTTGAGCGAGGGACTTGTGAATTGGGAAGCGAAAGATCCTGGCGTCCTTGCCTGAAGTCTACAGTTATTTTGCGGAGCAAACAAATAGATCCTCGCCATTCACATTTCGCGAGCGTTCCAATGATGCTTGAGCGTTGTCGCGCCGCGTCGGGTCGAACGACCACTACTGTCCATAACAGCCTCGTCACGTTATCTTTTCACGGTACACGTATTTATCCAGAAAACATTTTCCTTTTGCGAAACATTAATGTGACCTATATAACTACTTGTATTATTGAGTATGCCACACAAATATTACACTGCTAAGTCTTCGGGTACTGTACATACGTACACATTTCACATTTGTTATGGAAGCTTCTCCCAGCTTTTAGTTCTAGTATCAGAGGTTAGTTTCCAACTACAAGCAAGGTCTTGTTAATAAAGTAAATGGCATTGTATTAATCTGAAACATATTAGACGACGTCTAGTTCAGGTAGCGAATGTTGTAAGTGAGATTATCGTTGTAATATAATCTGCAAATCCCGCTAACAAGCTGAGTCAGCTGGTCATTCACCGCTACAGAAAGTTATGATAGGTAATAGTACGTACATTATTTTTTTTGTTCTTAGGTGTGTATTTTTCTTTTTATCATTACATTTAATTTTAAGTTTGGTATGGCATTACATACGAGTATTAGGCATCAGGCGAGACCTTCAATTCCTACCCCGCCAATAGTCTGTAGACACGTTTTAAGTAGTTCTCAAATATGTTTGCATAAATATTGTAAACGACTTGTATAACACGTTAGACATACATTTTAATGTCAAATCAAATTATTCAGTTGTAGTCATCACATACGGCCGAAGTTATAACTTTAATATAACAACGAAAATAGTATTTACAGTTGATGGATAGATCATTAACACACTGTTAAAATTATATTCTAGGCCTATATCGATCTTAGTGAAGTAGGCAAGCGACTTGGCCGTGTCACTGACCTCTTGTCTATTGCTATTTTCTGCTCTCCCTTTTTAGTTTCGTGTCGTGGTGGAAGTAGAGGGAATTTGTAAATATAATTTTAGAGTGACAAAAAAATTAAACCACCACATCTATACAATGTATGACATTAATTAAGCATTCATTCATCAAAGTTTAATCATTAAAATGATTAGACAATGTCAATGGCTTTACATTTTTAATTCTTTGTTTGCCCGAAAACAGTGTAACGTACGTTACAGTGTATATTGTCTCCGAACTAAAATGAACCGACGCAAAAGTTGGCAAATTAAATTCAAAATAAAAAATTGGCAGCTCTGCATATTTTTTATTTACTTTGAACTAACGTACGTTCGTCGGGAAATTGAAATTGGGAGATAAATGTACAAAACTAGTAATTTTAACTTTTACGCACATAAAAGCCGGTTCATATAATCGTTTAGTTATCTGGGTTTTATCCGAATTCATTTTATCTTACCTACAACCTAAAAGGGTACTAACTATCTAGGGGATAAGGGGACTAACTAGTCTTTGGTTCTCTCGCTAACTATGCTATGTGGCACTTTGTTTGCGCATGAGGCTCGCCACGCCTCTGTCTTCCCCAACTGACTTTGACCTTTTGTCGTTGTAATGCTCACACATTTTACTATGCCGATTTTAACCGGAAACCGGTTTCTCTATTGTTGATTAAACATTATCGATTTATGTTTATAAAATGAAGCATTTTCCTAACTTACTACGTGTAACGTATTTTTAATGTACCTTCTTCTTATCGTAGGGTTTAACCTATTTTAGTGTACATGTTAGTATTGCCTACTTATTTCTTAGTAGACTTATTATGTACATACAAAATGTACACATTACAATTGACACTTTATGAAATATGTCACCGACTCTGTTAGCCTCACCGCGATACTGTACACAAGATAGCTTGAAACGATATTAATGAACAAATAATATCGTTCAAGTGCACTAGCCATATAGGCCTATTTCGATGCTTGTCGTATGTATCTATACGCACATTCGCAAGCTAAACATAGTACCATTATTACTTAGCTACTGCGACGATATCTAATCTACTGCGCTAATCTATGACGCATGTCCGTGACTTTGAAGCATCGCCTTTCGTCGACGTTCGAAGGTTAATTAAATATTACATTATCGATATATTTTCGCTTTGAGTGAAGTTAAAGGGAATTGTTGTATATCGGAGTAAGTACTTGAAATAATATACCAGATTCATACTTATAAACGGCACTACTCGACGATATCGGCAATTTTCTCTGACGTTAGCAGTTGATTGTTTTGATCTACAGATATTGATAACCATAATGTACCTATACGCTTTATTGGAAATGCATAAACACAGTCTCAAGGACGCAGTAGTCATGTGTAAGCATACGCACGCTTATCAAATGGATGCCCTTTCTTTCTTTCTTTCTTATGCACAATGTTGGCTGCTGATTTGACATTCTATCTTGGCAAGGACAGTTGGTAGGTAATATTTATAGTGGTAACCACATGATAAAGGAAACGTTTACGATGACATTCTTCCGATAGACCCTCTTATTGGGTCAGATCCAACGTTATTAATGATGGCATCTCGTCTATTTCCCCTCTATGCATATTTCCATTCCACTCCGGCAATCGACTGCACGGAATATCCTACATAATTGTGCCAATGCCATTTGCAGATTATTGAATATTTTTGTTGAAGTGCACTTCACAGAGTGCATCTTAGAGATGTTAGGTCTACTGACTAAGGACTACGTGGTATTATATCTTCGAATGAAGCATAAATATTCAATCATAATCGAAGTTCGTTTGATTTAATACTATAACAATCTGTAAAGAATGTTTTATATGCATACCTATTATTTCCTGTGTCCTTATCTGTGGGGAGTTGGTACGGCTTTAAATACCCGTCGAACATTAACCAAGTACCGCTGCGCTGGCGATGCCGAATGCCGTGCGCCGCCGTCGGACGCGCGTCAATTGATTCTGACGCGCACGCTTGACGTCACACGGTCTTTGTCGGTGCACATACATTTACAATTGCGTCCGGGTAACCTACGATATTCCCATGGCATACAATTATTTTCACTAACAAAAAATAGTGCATTGTTCACAAACCTCTCACTTCGACTTCTTGCGGTACGCCGACACCGAGTGAGGAACGCGGCTGACCTACCAGCCTTAAGTGACATTTTTCAGGACGGCTGTCTATACGAAAGGGGTTCAAAAGAAAATACCAATATGTTTGCCTAAAGCGGGCCGGTCATCGAATGAACGAACGTCAGAATTGTAAAGGACGTACTAGAATATTCTGTGAGTCTTCTGAATTTATTTGAATTAGGTACGTTGAATGCTTGGTAACATGTTGACCTCAGAATCAGATAGTTTTGCGTTATTTTAAAGGTAACCGACTGACGGCTTTATTTGTTTAGGTATACTTCGTTAAATTTTAGTACATGTTTTTTATGGTTAATGAATTTTATTGATATAGCGCCTTGTACTACTTGTAAATATTGCGAATAATTTATGTCGTTACACATACTCATCGACTGCTTTTGCTTTCATTCTGTATACATAGAATGAAAAATCTCGTTTTCTAAAAACAATGTATGTTATATTGGTTTTCCTGAAACGAATAAATAAATATATTTTTCTTGTTTTGTTACAGGTAGCAATTAAGATAATAGATAAATCCCAGCTAGATGCAAGCAATCTCCAGAAGGTGTATCGGGAGGTTGACATCATGAAAAGATTGGACCATCCTCATATTATTAAACTGTATCAGGTATGTGCACATTATTTGTAAGGAATATTATTATAGCTATTGCGAATGTTCAAATTTGGTTAGGCTTGTTGCGATATGTATAAAGCATCTGCAATTTGAAATGGAGGCGCGAGGGAGCATTGAATGTTGCAATTAAGACGTGCGGCGGTTGACCCAGTCACGTTCGTAGGGTCAACGTTCACAAGGTCAGACGTGGGTGACTTCTCCATAACCATTCCACTCTATGCGATCCATGTACTCTGTGCGATCTCTAATAAGTGTGCCGTTATGTATTCGTACCTGTGATTTTCAGCAGTTCAATCTTGAATTATAATTAAAGACTATTGAAATATTCTACAGCCATAGCGAAAAAGTAAAACATTTCCTAAGAATTCAATACTCGTTATTATTAATTAAACCCAGCATCTTATGATGATCTTAAGGTTTTCACAAAGGAAAATATTTTCTTAATAAATTCTGTCATAGTTAGCGACAAAACTTCTGTGTAAAACTCGTTTGTTTCCATGAAATGCGCATATTATACAGTAAAACAAATATTCCGTTAATATAACTGTGCTTGGCGTTCCGCATTAGACAATAGAAATGGCGAATCAAATAACCTACGGATTAGAGAAGGCAGGCGAATTAGAGTCGATACTGTTGCGTTGCTATTCGCGATGTGCGCTATGGGCGTTTGCTGAGCGTTATTTCCTTCTGTAAAATATTAAATCTAATCTCGTATTCTGAAACTCTACTGAAACAAACGCAGTACTTACTTAGTTTAGTTGTTTGTTCTGCTATAAACTTTGTGTTTGTCAGTCACACTTGAATACTGCTTATTGTTTTTGAATACGGGCTAGTCTAGCGGAAATAAGTAACACCGTAAGGTAGGTTTAAAGAAAAATTACTTGTCCTAAAAAAATACGACTCCGTAAAGTTAAATTAATTTAGAACTGAACAATTAGCCGAAGCGAAGGGAATTCACAGAATAAAGTCGGTTTTCCAAGTCGTTTCCTCGATAAACACAATTATTTTAAAGGAGAAGTGGCGTAGTTATACATATTACACGGAATAACTGTACGCGCTCACGTGTAACGTGAGTAGGTGCTGTCGCATTTTTTGTACAGATATTAATTTACATATAGGAAGAAGATGGTGTGATCTTTTACTGTCCTTAGAGAGAGAGAGAGAGAGAGAGATAATTTATTCGTATCGCATCAAGAAACAACAAAAAATGCTGTAAAATAGTAACAAAGATAAAAATTGTAAAGTACAACAAATACAAACACAATAACATTTTTGGATGCCAAAAGGCAGCTGACTCAGCACTGTGTTGGGGGTTGCACCCGCATGATTGATGTTCAGCCAGTGCCAGAATGTGTGTCCCACGATGTGTCAAAAGCGTGTCTGTGGGATAGGTAGTGTTTGAATTATACTTAACCGTATCTCGGTTGCAATACCTGCAGGACCAATATGTTTAACCCTGTACTTAATGCTAATAAAAAAAGAATTAATTAATTTATAATAGAAAACATCGGACTACTCCCTAACGTGACAAAGTTGTGCTATACGCTATATTAACATATATGTATTAAAAATAAACATTTTGAAATATTATGACGTTAGTGATATAGGCCTATTATTTGGAAACCTTTGTTGTGTAGTGTGTGTAGCGTGACAGAGCTACCGAGGACGTCAATCGTGAAGTAGCATTAACCGCTATTAGATCAGTGACGCATGTCATTGCTCCTACGCAAATCCTATTTTGTCATGAGTGTCTTTTGAGTCGTGAAGTAGTACGATTTAATATTTATTTCAGGACTATTGGGTAGTACATTTAAAAAAGAAATGTTCTAAAGTGTTCGATGCGTAATTTACCGTAATCATATTTTAAAGATTGAGGGATGTAAAAAAAAAAATTGAAATATTCAAACATACAACTATCCATCAGGTACTAATTTCTTTGCATTGTTTAATGTGTTGTAAACTGTGTTTAATCAACCTAACTACTTTTGAGCACTTTACTACAATTTATGTTTTATAAAGTTAAGTTTCCCCTGACTGTTTCACAAAATTGTCTTTACCATTTTTCCGTGAAACTATACTTTATTTCAAGGGAGGTAATTAAATACGAAAAAAATATAAACGTACATTGATGGTTTCATGGCGAAGACAACGTGTGATTATGTAATTACGATGTCACATTTCTTTTATAAAATGGCAGCAAAATACGGGGCTACGGAAAGTTGGAAGTGTCCATATTAAAATAGGTGATACAGCCGGTCTTGTATTGCAGTCATTTTTGTAACTAATGTTTTATTTTATTACTTTTATATTAGTGCGGGAAGTCCTGCTTTCTATCTACTTATAAGCATGCTCGTGAATTAATGTATTACAATCACGCGTTGCACACTAGACTCATCGTTACCTATATAGTGTGGCAAGAAGGTAAGCAGCGAACCTAATAAGTACTATGTACTTTACCTACTGTATACTAGTAGCAGTAGAAGGGCAGTATACATTTGTGAAAGTTTTACTGACGTTTCAATAGTTAAATCATCATCATCAGCCATATGACATTCACTGCTGGAGTGTTTTCCCCCAATGATTTCCGTCATTTGGGGGGAAATGCCAATAATTGCCACATTGGCAGGCGGGTTGTCGATCGCAGTGGTGTGGTGTTGTGGTTTAACTCACAGAGAGCGCTTGCGACGGGAAAAATGGACTGTTCTATTCGCTATTGTTAAATGATACCGTGATTTTTTTTTATAAATTCTAAAACATTCCAGTTCCACTATTGTTAAATACACAATCTTCGGAGATCATTCATTTGTCATGTCTGTGTAACTTTACTAGCAGTCAGTGTTTTGCACAGAAGTAGCACTTCACAAATATTTATTATTATTGCTCTATGTATCATATTTTCAGCTAGTTTCAAGTACTTTTGTCCTGCGTTTGATACGTAGCATATTTGGGGTGTATTGATCTGAAAATCCTAGGAGATTGGAAAATCAATAATGACGCATGCAAAGCCGCAGGCCGCGTGCTACAATTACCTATCTAACCTGAACTGAAGTTGTGTGCAAACTGTTGCTGTTGCGTACACCTAAAGATAGAAGCTTTACAAATACTCGTTCAACACGCTACGAGTACATTCAGTCTTTCATACAGGTATTCAGGTTCACATTTGCTGACCTAAGATTTTGTTGAAAGTCAGTACGACTTATGAATCTTAGCACTTAGTTAAAACTTTTTCAATATGAACTAAATTGAGGTTGCAAAAACTACGACAGAACATTTCACTTAAAAGTTTTCATTTCAGTCGAAGTTTCACCTACCTATAGGTGATTCCAAGAATTTTTCTAAGATTCAACCTAGTGAAAAGGCGAGAAACTGAAAATAGCTGGTGGGAAGTAGGAATGGAATGGGAACGCTTTGTGTTGCGTTTGAGTAGGTATGGCGGATGGTAAATCCAACATTTTGCCAATACCGAACATCCGTACTAAGGCTTTGCAAATCTCGGGTGCATTTATGTGGAAATCCAAGCAGAAAGAAGGCTCTCTGAGATGATCTCTGAAGGTTTTACGGACATTCGAATCAGGTATTATATTATACAAAAACGTCGATATCAAATGACGCATACCGTCGACAATTTATCATGCTATTTTGTTAGGTGTCTTGGATTTTGCGTAATGTTTAAAAAATCGGACTAATGAAAACATGCGTAGCTGTTGGAAAGTGTTTGTTTTCAACCGAGGGAAGTTTATCCGCAATTATACAACTCACGAACGTTGGACGGAGTACCGGGTGAAACAATGCGCACTTCGCGGTTGAGTTGCGAAACTAAGTTAACGTAGCTAGTCACTTTTGATGGCGCTCGAATTGATAGCACTAGTGGTTAATGTGCGCCACAATTTAATGTGTCTGCGTATATAAGGTACCAACTTCTGTATTCTACATGTACATTGTTACTCGTGTGGGAGATGCATGAGTGGGCTGAGCGGGAGTGGCGTGGAATCCAACTGGAATACTATTCTGTCTTATGTACTCGGTATATTGTACCTACGCCAACATGGAGTTGTTCAATATCCTGTTCAAGGACGTTCTATTCTCCGTGGAAGTCACATTTGCCGCCGACGAACAAACGGCGGACAGAGGAAGACAGTTTCCGTCCTCGATGGCTATCGGCAGGCGAACAATTAACGCATCCTACAGTAGTTTACGATTCTCTGCACAAGGTTGTTTCCAGTAATAGCAACCGACAAAAATTTCTTTTTTAACCTTGAAACGTATTTGGATCTATTCGAAAAGATTCGATTATTTTGTATTAGACGAGTCAACGGAAACTTGTATGTTTTCGATTATGAATCGGCTCGTAGTTATACGTAATAATGTGCATGGAATTCAGACGAAGAACATACATATATGTATGTAGTAGTAGCACTACGATGTGTGGTAACGTTAGAACAGCCGTTGCCTAGTTACCGTTAGGTCACTCGACTTGCAATTCGAAGGTTGTGCAGCCGTAGGTATATCAGTGGGTCTCTTTTTCATAGCCTGTGTGAAATCAAACTGGGTCCCCTGTAATCATATGTGTGCATGAGGGCGGTCGAACATGACCAAATTGAAGCACGCGGCACGTTTAGCAAATAAAAATAAAATGACGATTTGGTCCAAAGGGTTTAGCAGGCTAAGCTAACAAGACTGGCCCCCGAAAGCTATATGGCTGATATTTCTTGGTGGTGCACCGTTTTGTGCCAAGGTTACTATTGGCCAAAAATCAGCCCTCGATCTTCTTTTGTTTCAGAGATATTTGTTACAACAAGATATCATCGAGGTATTTTTAAATCGAATATTTTAGGTAAACCACTCAAGGTAGAAAATAACCAAACAAACGCACGATAAATGAGAATAAAATAAACTATTAAATGCTTATAACTTCAGCGCACCATACATAGTTATTTATAAATATTTTTTTTCTATACTTGTCGCATGTATAAAAAAAAAATTATACTTGTCGTATGTACCTCCACATTCGCCAAAAACCCCACAAAATAAGCTACTGGAGACCTCTACAAGTGCATCCAAAAACATTGCAAAAATCGTGGTGCTTCATGTCAAAAAACATACATTTCTAATATGAACTTTGTGAAATGCCTTTGCCTCTTATGAACGAATTTTGAAAGAAAAGAAATTCTGTTTATTTTCACCACTACAACAGCGCCATGATGGCGCATACCAACTTCGTACTTTTGGTGCCGATTGCCAGTCCAGAATTTAATAGAGGTAATTGGCTAGTCGCGTTTTACCCCGAGTATTGAAAGAAACATGTCTGATTTTTGTTCACGTCTCAAACCAGCACAGGACAAATTAGGAATGCATTTATTTAAAAAATATATACTAATAATAATGACATACCTTAAAGCGGAAGAATGTTTAGTTTTGAACTTGAAACGCGCTAATCTCAGGAACAACCAAACAATATTGATAGACCTGTTATTTAAAAAAAACATGTCAAAAGACAGGTCTGAAAAAACTATGTCTCTCAATTGCTTTAGTGCTGTGCGCTGGATATACAGGTACATACCCTGTACATTGTCCAAGTGTACTTCCACGAATGTTCCCTCTCGGAGGACCAATTTATCAGCTTATATCCATCCAATGTGCAGAATTCAACATCTATCTTTCATAGTTTCTGATATTAGTATGTTCAAAGAGACAAAAACATCAATTTTATTAAATTAGCAATTATTATTTCCTAGTTTACTTTGATTTTCACAAAGCTTTGATAAATAAACCTGCCGTGCAAGTTTATCAAATAAAAAGTACAAAAGCGTTAAAAATAAAAGCAAAGAATATGTGAATTGGTCACATATTTATTTCCTATACAAAATATGTACCACAATTGTGGCATTCAATGGCAAGAAATTGATGTTGCTAGGTAGTATAGTGTCCTTCATCGCTTCGACCAATTTATTTTCCATATTACAATTTTCATTCATGTATTCGTGGAGCGAGCGGTCTGCGCGTATCATTAGCCTAGATAGCTTAACTTGCCATGGGTGATTCCATCTCAATATGCTCAACTAGTGGTGTCTCTGCTTCCTAGTGCAGACGGGTTTGGTCCCTAGTCCATAGGCCGCTGGATCCCGCGTAAGACGGAAAGATGTCGTGCCTGTGACACTTGTCTTGGCCTATCTGTAGGGTAATTTGTCAATGCCAGCCGCTGCCCGTTGGACGCAAATATCAGCGTGTAGTATGCATTCCATGCATTTAGACGGTTATATGCATATCCATGTTGATGGCGGATTGTACCTTCAGTTCAGTCAGTGTTTGTTTTCGTAACGTGTTCTATAGTGAATGAAATCCAAATGGATACACGGGAAACAAAGAGGGCTTTGTACAATGGAATCACGTTGAATATTTTATTTTACTGGCTGACTAACTTTAGCTAGATTCGGTTTGACGTATTCGCACGAATTGAACTTTCCGTTCTAATGGACTCCAATCCACTTTTCCTGACTGTTCCTGACGGTAATAACATTTTCTGGGAGTATCTATAAATGACGGTTTTATTTTCATTTTGTTTTGTTTTGGAAATAAAATGTTTGAATGTTTTATGGGTCAACAAAATTACAGTTTAAACGTAAGAATATATGTTTGTGGGACATAATTACGCGATGAAACTTAATAAAACTAGTAAACAAATTCGATCTATGACTTTTGTGGACGCTCTATCGTAGTTAAGGGCTTAATTGCATCGAAGAGCCTTTTCACGAACATCTTCTCTAGGCATGCACATGTTTATTCCGACCAATCTGCGGTCGCATATTCTGGTCGTCAAGTGATACAGTTGTGTATACACTCTTTTAGCAAATAAAACCGCACCGGTAAAGTGAGAGTAGGACTCACGCCCTGAGGGTCCCGAACGCAAAGTTCCTTAAAAGAAAATGTGTTTCAGTAGAAAATACCCTAGAAAAATGACCGGTATACGTTTAAATTTCTCAGAAACTCTTCGGATGCTATGTTTTATGAGTATAAAGTTTCTAACTATAAAAAATCAGTCTATTTATACGATACCCCAACCGACTATTAGGTATTTTGAAAAGGAATAAATGGAGGTCTCGTTTGATTAGCTGGTATGATTTGTTCCTCAGAAATTAATTCACGATTAAACACAACCTGAGTTTTTAAAACTTTTCTGCTTTCGCAGTTTTTGATGAAATCCCTTAGGGATTCCGTCGGTCGGTAGATTAAATGTAATTCGTTATCTAATCAAATAGTTTATTTCTTCATCGTCATAAGTAATGCTACATACAGATATACAGTAGTATAAAAGAAAGCTTGATTTCATTTATGATTTTAAAAACAAAAGAAAACGTCCCCAGTTCGAATTAATTTCTTTTACTGGCCAGAAGAACCGGGAAGAAACTCGCATCTTTTCAAATCGTCAGAGCTTACATCTATGTATACTTAACATAAATATGACTTAATACTAATTTAACAAATGCTTGATGGCCGGATACATCCCTGACATTATGTTAACACTAAATAAAATAAAATATCATGCAAGCAGCCATCCAGCTCATTACCAACATTAATTGTTTACATATGGAATGTAAACAATTTCTTTTGAGCGTTAGATATCTTAATAATTATGTTTTACATCAATTGTTATTTTTTAATACAGAATCCTAAAATAGAAATTTCCGGGCGGCGTTGGCGTTCGGCTGTTTTTGCCTTTCTATTCTACCGATTGTACTTTTTTCAAAGCAGCAGTGGTCGTTGTTAGTCATATCATTATTACAGCCAATGCCGTTTCATTGCTTCCATTTCACGGGAAAATCATAGGCACGAAAAGCTTCCTTTCCTATGTAAGTTATGTATCTAACCAATTTTTTTTTTGAAGTAAATGTTCGTCTTTAAATAGTTCTTATGAATATTAGTTGCAAATTGAAAACTCATTAATTTTATTTTGAATCTATTTGACCTGGGGTGGTTCATATTAAAATTGTTTGAGATTTTTAAATAACGATGTTTTGGGTAAACCGTTGAAAGTGCATGTCTACAAAAAATGTGTACACAGTTTTGTAACAGGTCGAAACTGCACGTGCAGGAATTGATTGCCAATTATAGTTTTTTTCCAATCTCGTCTAAATTCCGTTCTGGAATTCTGGGTTGTGTGTTTGATTAAGTAAGAGATTGAGCACATGACCTATAGATAATATTAGTATTTCCATTTATGAAACAACTTGAGCTTGGCTATGAGTTTTGGTCATAGTTTTAGAGGCATTTAACCTGAGGTTCCACCTATGCAATGTCTTGGTATACCAGTTAAATATTGTTGTCATGTCACGCAACTCGACGTGGTCGTCCTGAAACGTATCTTTACATACTTAGGCTTTCTTTAGGTATCTGATAAAAACAAACAAACCTTTTACTATGTGTTCTACTTTTACGACGTGTATGACGTCATGTAAGTTTTCCTATGCGACGGAGCAGTGCACTGGAAACGACGCGACGATGAACACGGAACTACTTTAATCTTCATAAAGCTCTAGTTCACAACGCGACGTGTATATGTACCTTCTATTATGCAGATACTCTTCTGAACCGTTCATTGGTCTCGGAACGTACGAAAACATTGTGTGATCATTGCCGACTGTTGCCCGTGAACCTACGAGACGGGTGGCCTTACAGAAATCGTAAAGAAACTATTTATAAAATAATGAATGACTCACGACCGGAGATTTCTAACTATTAGTCTCCATGGCGACGGAATGCAGTCCCGGCTTTTGGTTCGACTATAGACAAAACCGTGAATAAAGTACACTTCTTAGTTATTAAAAATGATAATAATATGTACATTGAACAAGTTAGGGTATGTGTCTTACGATATACGACATTAAAGATTTTAAATTATAGTTTTAGTCTAGGCAAGTGATTATAGCTAATTATTTAAATTTTTATACCACTTAAAAAAACATACCGAAAGTATTTATTGCATGTATTTAAAAGGAAAATCAATACCGCGAATAGAAATATTGAATATTTTTCGAGGAATGCTGTATGTAAATGATTTACGGGTCAGCTTAGCCCACAAAATTTGAGCCCGCGGGCTAAATTGCTCACATACATGTTTGTGGGTAGTCATCTCGACTATTCATTCATGGCTCGTAGTGTGAGCTAAGTTAATTCCTTTGAACCACTTTAAAGGAGCACTAAGAACGCGAATTTCATCGATTTATTTTTCCCCGTTCAGAGCCTACGTCACTTGAAGATCTCTTGTCCCCTTTTCTTGTTATTGATGGCATATTTAGTGCACTGCAGCGGGCCGAGTCGACCACGAAGACGAAACTTATTTGGTCAATTTAGCCTGCGAGCTCAATTTTGTGGGCTAAGTTGACCCTGGAATCATGTAAATAGATATTTTTAATCGCTGGATACATGGGTGGAATAGTTTTATAAATATACATAC
The DNA here is from genome assembly GCA_012932125.1 of Conopomorpha cramerella. Taxonomy (NCBI): domain Eukaryota; kingdom Metazoa; phylum Arthropoda; class Insecta; order Lepidoptera; family Gracillariidae; genus Conopomorpha; species Conopomorpha cramerella. The sequence continues at coordinate 60,658 of SJJU01000442.1, read as the reverse complement.
ACTCGTGAGCGAAAATTCTGAGTAATTTATAAATCTCTTCAATAAATTATACTGCGTATAAAATGACGCCGAGCCAGACTCGTCAATATCTCGGGGACCTTTTACACGTAGCATAATTCTGAGCGTAGTAATATTGGATACAAGTCACATTACGACTTTTTCTTTGGCTATTTATTACATTGTCTTAATAAACCGGTTTCTCTTACTCAGCTAGCTCTCCTCAGTTGCGAGATATTTAGATGTACACATGATTATGTGCGACTCGGAAATTTTGCTCATGAGTGTATTATTGTACGTAGAAAACTAGGACTTCAACTGATGATAATGTGTTGCCAGAGCGAACACAAAGTCACTCCCATCTGCCATGCTCTCGATAGAGATATGTACACTTTTGATGTGTGTATGTATCTATACAATATGTTGTGAAATGCACTGCGAAATTTTGGTCTTTCCAATTGTTCTGTCACATGTACATACAGCTCAAACTGTTTGAATTTCTTTCATGACTTAACAAATGATTTCAGGTTATGGAGACGAAAAACATGATTTACATTGTTTCCGAGTACGCGAGCAAAGGAGAGATATTTGGTGAGTATTGAGGATTAATTTGTATTTTTTTTTATGATGTTCCGTTTGAATTTTATCGTCGATTACATTAATTTATTTAACTCGAAACACAACCTACATAGTAACATAATTAAATATGTAAATACCGTCACACAAACTATGTAAGTATCTATTCTGTATTTCGAATTATACAAAAGTGTTACATAATTTTTAAATCATAATCGGTAAAATGTACGCGAAAATGCCGTAACGATTTAGCGGATTCTACACACTATTTTCATTAGTAGTATATTCAAGATCTCAATGCTCTTGTCTTGTCGTCTCTACTGTAACCTTTAACACGTGCTCAATGCCGATATCATTTATTTATTCACAATATCGTAAGCAAAATATAGCGAATTTGACCTTTAGCCCACGAAATGAGGTTCATTTCATTTCAGTTACAGGACGTATCGAGCGCTTCGCTCAACGATACCAATAAGGCTTGGTAAATAAGTGAATACGGACAGTTAAAAATAAAACACTTAAGATCTGTAACTGCATACCTGTTTTGAGTTTAAAAAAAACACAGGTACTTACTGGCGACTACCTTGGCATGCCATCTTCATTTGTCTTAAAAACTACGTGTACCAATCGAGGTGCTACGGTCTGTTTTCATAGATAAATCCGCGAATGTTTGTTTACATTTGAGATATACATTGGCAGCACATCAATCTCCGCGTGTTGGCCTTGAGCTTGCTCTTGATAATTCAAAAAAAAGTTTAGGTATGTAAGTATATAAAATAATGGTAGGTACCTATCATTGTGTTTATCGACAACTTGATTGTAGTGCACTATCTCAAACTGAAAATAAAATGTTGGTATACAAAAAGATATATCATTGATATTTTGCTTCGTAACTCGTACTATCGGAGCTCGTTCCGTTCGCACGCGTATCTCGGTGAACGCTCCGGCACGCGGCTAGGCGGGCGGCGACGGCGGCGGCGGCAGCTCGCAGCAACGGCGGGCGGGCGGCGGCAGCGTAACCTCGAAACAGATTAAGGACACGTCGTTGTACGCTTTAGGTAGGTACCGGCATTAGGCTCATGACGTCAGCAGCCGTCGTAGTGACGTCATCGCGAAGGGGAACCGGCCAGGCACGGGGGGTGTTCCACCCTACACGAACCCCGAAATTTTCGATCCGTTTCTCCACCTCACGTTATTTCTGTTATATGTACGTACCAACTGAGACCCACGCACCGCATACAAGTATCTCTTACGCCAGACAATAGAAAATAACATGCGCTGTTCCGAGTCAGGTGCTATTGTTTTATTGTGTTTTGAGTTTAATATTGATTGTAATGCTAGGCGTCCATTATAAAAAAATCCTATTGTTTGTGAAAATAAAGAGAGGGCGGTGGTTTTGGGTTAGGAACTCCTTTCAAATTAAAATTATTTCATATTATAAAGTAGGAGCTGAATGAATATTTTCAAAGAGAAGTTTTGAAGTAAAGCAATATAATTAGAATATGTAAACTCGCCAGAGTGACTTGGTTTATTAAATACATTAATCGCTCCTGTTGAACATCGACGGAGTTTTAGCGTAATTGTTAGATACGTTCGAAAACCAATTTCAGCGCTGCAAATCATTGTAATTTTCAATCTTTCATATCGAAAATTTCAAAGACTTTGTTGTTGTTTAACATGCATACGGACACATTCAGACATTTCACATCAATAATAATTGTAGAAAAAGAATATGCACGTATTAATAATCATATCTATCTTTTGAACCACAATTTAATAGAATAGAAAGAACACAATGGCAATTGTTATATTAAACCGCCTTCAAAAAAGGGGATTTTCAATTCGTCTGTACCTGTACATCATCATCATCAGCCACATGACGTTCACTGCTGGTCGAGAGCCTAACCCAATGATTGTAATGATCACAAGTACATATTTGTCTTTTTTATGTTATTTACTTCAGACGTTTTGACTGATTGAATCTAGTGCTTCACGTGTGGTCCGATGTTTTTTTTTCATTGTTTTACAATGAAATCCATGATAAATATAAGTTTTACCTCAAGTTGGGGTCTGCAACACGTGCAAAATATTCTGGTGTAGATTATTTCGACCCATTTAAGTTAGTCTGATGGGGTCCGAATACTTCAAGAAACCGAATGGTTTAGAAAAATATGGCTTTCAAATTAATACTCATAATCTATGTAACTAACATTGCGATGTTATGTTTTGAAAAGAGAGATACCATCCATTGTTTGCGCGATAAATTTTCTTAGGGAAAACTTATATATTATAGTCTATTCTCGTGAGTTTTTGCCCCTGTTGCAGGCTCCAGCCTGTTTAACCAATATAATACGTATCCACCGTAATATAAGAAATAAGATAAACGTTGGCAAATTTATTCGCAGACAATTTCTTCCTCGTTATTTTCTTGGCCAAGTGCTTCAAATCTCAGAATAGCGGCCCACGTAAGAAAACTAGCTTTGTTGCTTGTCACTTCCATACCTTCGGCAAAAGGCTTCTGCCCACGCGTTTTGTCGAAATCACATCTTCTTGAACGAAGCATTAAGCCTTTGTAAGGCGATCTTTGCCCGTGATCATAGAGCTTCCACCTCCACATAGCTAACCAGAAAAATGTTAATTAGCCAAACATCCGCAAAATATGAAATGTGTATTCGACTTTCAGCGTGTAGTTAGAATTTTGCCATGAATTTTCAATTAGCTTGATTTGAATGACTGAAATACCCAAATTACCTCATCATGATTTCAGTAAGCCCTGCACTAATTAATTAATCAACATCGCGTTGTATTCAGAACACTTTGAATACCTGCCATAAACAACATCATTTTCCACAATGTTCGTATGGCTACCTTATATACGTGGGTATACCTTATACGGTATACCGACATAAGTCGCGATTGTTTCCCAGAGGGCCATTCAGAGACTACGGCTCTCCAATTCACATCTCTTTGGTGTCATTCACAAATATTCATATTTTATACGTGCCTGTCAGTTCCGCGTCCTCTTTACACTTCAAAAGGATATATCCAGCACTTATGTATGTACATAACGTACTCATAGCTAATTATTTGTTCGGTGAACTTATATTATTTACGTGGATACGTTTAATGTCATTTATTTATCTTTGATTTATTTAAAAGTAAAATATAAAATGCAATGATTGCAAGTATACAGCAAGGCCATCCTAAAGTAGTACCTACTCGTAGGATTTTTATTAGACTTGAATTTCGAAATACAAAGTTCCTTTTAATTAAGGTAGTGCATGATTGCAGTTGCTTACTCAAGTAAAATATTATTAAAACAATGCTTTTTTACACACGTTTTTTTTGTGTAACAAGAGCAAAATCTTTAGATAAAAATAATTGAGTGATTGCCCTGTTTATAAAATAATTACACTGAATTGTTGTTTGTAAATAACGAATTTCTTGAAATTTCAAGCACGGAATGACCTGTGTAACCAACACAGGAAAATACGAGTACAATCTCAGGTACTGATACTGTTAACGTGTTTTGATTGGTTGAAATGTTTACACTGCGCTGTGCAGAAACATTTTTTTTATCGTAATAAATTAATGTATATTGCAATGTTCATTCGAATTTTCCGATATACGGAATGTATTAATTACGCATACTAAATGCGTACTCAACAGAGAGGTCATTCCGCACCGGAGTTTAACATCCTCAGCGCGCGAAAAGAACTAGTTATTTCCATGATCACGTTTGATTTCTCCCTGCATGGTTAAGCTAAAACGATTATAGTAGAATCCGATAAGTCCGTGATTTAGTTTGCTACGCGCGTAAGATATTCCGTGCTGGGATTCTGAAAGTGTACGGTTGTTCGCAGATTACATAGCGCGGTACGGGCGGATGGCGGAGCAGGCGGCGCGCCGGAAGTTCTGGCAGATCCTGTCCGCCGTAGAGTACTGTCACGACAGGCGCATCGTGCATCGTGACCTGAAGGTTTGTTCAACTGTGCTCGAAGCTTTAGTTAAGATTAGATTACGTATCTGGGTCAAATGCCGTTTAGTTAAGGTATGGGAGGGTCTGCAAGTGAGTACAAAGGAATGTTGGTTATCCATTATATTTTTTTTAATGCACCTGCACCCTTTGAAGAGCGGTTTTCTTTTTAATACTGGCCAAACGCAAAATTAAAATCCTAACTAAACATGGTTTCTTGAATTGTATCATATTACTTGACATACTCTCGAAAATCAACTTCAGGTAATGAAACGCACTAAAACCAGAAAATTAATATAAAACGTGTGGTGATACGTATTATTATCCTATTAAGCGTAAGTACAAAATAAAAAAAGAATTGAAACAAACATGAGGGGAAGATCTATTTTCATGCATAAAATGTATACCCGACACATAATTTGTCAGTTCGTAACAACAATGTTCCAGAGTAGCGCTTGCATTATGCAGCCCGGGTATAGGTCGGGGACGCCTGATTAATTGAGAGCTTCACGCCTATATTGGACCTAGATAGCATCAAACTTCGCAAACTTAGATTGATTTCATACAGCATTTCTACTAACTAGTTACTTCGTCGCAGAACTTAATATTGAGTTTGTGTCCCATTTGCCTGTAAGTCAATGTTGAGTTTTGTTACAATTTAGTATTTGTACAGACTTTTTGTACAAACGTCTCGATCAACGTAAAGTATAACCATTTTATCTGTGAACTAACAGTTATACCTACTATACACTGTCACTAACTGACCCAGCAGTCGTTTATGATGTTATATTAATTAGCAAAGAATTAATACAAATCACAATAAAACGATTGAGGGGCCACTAAAATAATCAAGCACATTGCTCTCGATGTGATTTTACAACGATTCGTGAGTATTCCACAGAGTCCCTTGTTGTTTGCAAACTACTTATGTAGGTATATTTATTATGAAATATAGTGACGTAATTAGTATTTCAAGATTTTCACACTTTAATGTCTTTAATTTGTTTCCAAGGTGAATTCTTTTTTATCGCATGTAAAAGAAATCTGCACTTTCTTTTTGCAATATTTTATATTGCTTTCATTGTGAATGCACTCCGTCGGGAATTAGGTACAGTTGTTTTCGATTAAGTGTAAATAAATATATGTAGGTATAAGGACACAAACACGATCACGAGAACGCCAAATGACTTTTTATTAAAAAGGTTGCCTTCGTATTTCACAATAACAGTAGCTTTGTTTAGTATCGTCATGTGTATTGTTTCATTTAGCCGATACGCTCTAACTCGAGGGACGCAAATAGTGGTTATTTGTTCCTACGTACGTTGTCGTATGTCGCCTGAATGTCAGCTTATTCAATAATTCCCTTGTATGGTTTTGACACTTCAAGTAATTGTTATCTCACGAACAAATACCTCATGATAAGGTGAAGAAGACATTGCGAAGGATTAGACGGCTTATCAGATGTTCGTCATCTGCTATTGAGGACGCGACCGGTTAGTTATTCATCGAGCTTATTCTGAAACTGAAAAGTCCCACAGAAAATGTTACTTAATTGAATTCGCCCTAGTATTTTAATCACTGGGATGACGAGGAGAAGGTTATTACAAAATAAGAAATGTCTTGCGCTTTTTGTACTTTAATTAAAATAGCTTTAGCAGTTCCAGATTTGTGGGCCATAGCGAGCTCGTACCGTCAGTACCGTCTCAAGTGTTCAGATTATTTATCATTGATATATACAACGTCGTCAATGATGGTCATTACAATATTATATACAATGTACATAATTATATTGTGTACAATAGTATAAATTCTAGTGTCAAAATTAGTTACCATACCTACTCTTGATCGATTTTAATGAAATTTTACTTTATTTTGTACATATTCTGTAGGCCTGAGGATCAGCTAACATTTTTCGTTACCCTATCTATTATTAGTATTTATTCAAATATACTTGGCGCAAGGGACTTATTATGGCAAATCAAAGACTTGCCGGGACAGCTTGGATTAACATTAATATGAAATGTATAATTTTCTGAAAAATGGATAAATATAGAAATCAGATGAATGAAAATGATTAATAACTAAGGAGAATTTCCGCCCACTCCGTCGAAAGGAATAGGTAAGTGGCTTTATTACAGATTATTAACTGGAAGCTCTTGGGGAATATTGTAAATCTCCAAGATGGCGAATAGGATTGGAAAATTATGAGAATAGGATAGAAATAGTGCGCCATCGACAATGTTTTACAAGTTGAACTTAGACAGTAGTGATCAAGGCATTCGTTCATAAGGTTTTATTTATCATATTTTTATACCGTTAGTCCAATCGATGCATTTCACAACTTCATTAGCATAAGCATTTTGCTAATACTATAGGTATGGTGTCGTGTGCCTTTAACAAGTTACATGATATTTTCCTCCATTTTCTAAGAGTTGAGTTGAAATCATTGCTTCTGTAATTCTTTGCAAAGACGGCAACCCAGTGCGCTGGAGAACACGATCCTCGGAACTATTACTTTCATAATGGCGTTCTCAAGCCAAGCTTGTGCATTGGGTAAGAGACAACGTTCATGCCTTCAGCTCGTACTACGGACTCTTCCAATTTACTATTTCGAAATAATTATTCGGGGATGTATTAAATTGATCTGTTCATCGGTGTCAAGTGTTGGACAGATAGCATGTATCCCGACCATGGTAAAATGTTCAATGTAAGAGAGTAAACAGAGATACAAGAATTAGATTGGTAATACAATCAAGTTGAAACGGTTGTTAGCGCGGAAGTCCTTACGTCTGTCGTCGACCGGGGCGGCCAGCGAGTAACAGACTTTGGACTCGTGTGCCTACTCACATACATAGTTACATAATTACACACCGATAGGTTTTAATAGTCCCAAATTTTGATATATGTAATAGAATTTATTGGTCATGTCTTTGTCACAATATACAATGTCGCCTCGTTAGTAGCTACGCTTCACAGTGAAGTAGTAGGCCTTGATGATGACCCACTGATGTTGAACTTCGATTCCGACCAGCACAATAAAAAATGTGGTGAATATGGTTGTATTAAATATATTTATTTACCACTCACAAGGAAACATAATCACGAATTGACGTATCATTTCAACCGAACGAGTAACCGAAACACGTGGGAGTTCTATTTGAAAAACGGTGCCAATAAAACATTCAGAATTATAGTAGCTCTCTTGATATATTATGTATTTCATAGTCCTTTGTAGAACTTAACATTTATATAGCTAGGTTAAAAAAAAAACTAACTACTTGTAAGAATTTTAGGGCATGTGCGGAGATACCTTACTAACAGAAAAATTACAATATTCCTGCAGGCTGAGAATCTCCTACTGGATGCGCAAATGAACATCAAAATAGCGGACTTCGGCTTCAGCAACTACTACGCGACTGGCGAGCTGCTGGCTACCTGGTGCGGCTCCCCGCCGTACGCTGCTCCCGAGGTGTTCGAGGGCAAGCGCTACACTGGCCCGGAGATCGACATCTGGGTAAGGAAGAATAGGCTTAACCTGAATAGGTTTACACACTACATTGTTTTAAGCACCACTGTATATGGATTTATGGTCACGCTAAGAACTTAGTAGATACACCATGCAAATCTAGAACTAACATGTTTACAATTGCTAAGTAGGACTGTTCGATTTGTTTTGCTGTAGTTGCTTATGCAGCATTACAACAATTTCAGCTTTAGTGAACTTGTGAATACGTAGCTTCTAGAGTTAGGATTTACGAAGCATTGCGACGTATTTCCGTGAAAATATGGGTAAGTGTATTCATGTATTGTTGTGCTACAAAATAACATAACAAAAGGATCAGCTTCCGTTTTCTTTTTTCCCACTTGCTATCTAGCGAAGATTTTACAGTACCAGCAGTACTAGTGGAAATACAGTTTTTACATTTATAGTTTTTTTTATACCTTGAATTACATAATTGGAGTATTAGTAAGGGTTCCTTCTTTTTCCAACCGTTCTAGTTGTTTCGGTGACCTTGTGTAAAAATGTCTCGGCATATTTATTTATTATGATATTAAAAATACTTTAACTCCAGAGTCTGGGCGTGGTGCTGTACGTGCTGGTGTGCGGCGCGCTGCCCTTCGACGGCTCCACGCTGCAGTCGCTGCGGGACCGCGTGCTCTCCGGCCGCTTCCGGATACCTTACTTCATGAGCGAGGGTAAGTCACTCAGTATTCGGACGGAAGTCCTCACAGCGGTCGCATTGGAATTTTCTGTATACCGGAATCACCTGCAGCTGATACTAAGGCAGATAGGTATTTTCAATCTCCTACAGGACCATTATATATATCATCAGACATACAAAAACAGAAGGAGGAAGGGTATTGGAAGTCACGTAAACGAACATTCGGTGGACTTATTGCAGAAGAGCTGATAAAAATGTTACCGTTGATGGTCGGCACCGAGTAGCATTAAACTCCTAATTAGGTTTAAAATGTACAGCAGCGGTTTATAATATTAAAATGTTTTACGGAACACAAGCACGACTACTGTGCCCTGTTATTCCAACCTAATATCGAAACTACCTACCCGTTATAAAAACGCTGTGAAAGCAATTGCTGAGGATATTTCTTATAAATTTATTTATGCTTGATATTAAAACGTCCCAGGTCGCTGCTGTAGCGCGCTCGAGAGTAGTTTTAATTATCTTGTAGAAAACTGCTAGAATTTAATAATATGCTAAAGGAAGGGGAAACACTTTTTTATCTGCAGGAGAATTAAGTATTCAGCGCAAAAACATCTTCTCAATGTTTTTAGTTAGTTACTGCGGTGAATTTGTTTTACTTATTTGCGATACCTTTCTCTTTTGAAGTTACCTCAGAGGGGTGGTTTATAAACAAAAAACATATTTAAAAAGAAAATTATGTTTTAGCAGGCATATATTTTCCAACCTAGATTCTGTACAATTGTACAACATTAGATCGTTTCTTCTTTATAGCAAACATCCTTTAGGGATTATATTTCGCCGAGAACAATGCATATGCATACAGTGCGCTAACCGTCAACAAATCGATTACTAGACCCAAGTTTAACTATCGCCTTCCGGTCGATGCGCGTTGGCTAAAATAGGTACTTTAACGTAGAAAACCAGCGGTTTATATCAATAAGCTGTAGTTTACGTTGCGGGAATGTGGTACGTACTTAACGTACGCCATGTTTGACTGAGGTTGGCGAATCATATGCCCTCCTGAATCCGTGTTAATCCATGCGACGTTCGGTCAATTTACTTTAGTAATTAATACCTGCGTTCATCATACGAGCGAGTGAGCCGTAACTGATGGGGATAGCATCATGCTGGTAGTTACATAGGTAGGTATCACTCCCCGGATACCTTTAATCTAATGAACGTGTCTTAGCATCGGCCGTTAGATACCTACATGTTAAGCTGGGGATTGAACCTGCACAGTCGGCTTACCTTAATTACAGTGTGGGCTAAATGGGACCTGGAACCGAGATCGTGCTGCACTTATTTCGGGATGCAATCCTACTCGCTGGAAGTTTAGCATTACGCTGTGAAAACAAATGGATGGAGCTGTTGATTTATAAAATGGCTTTCGGTATTCATGAGAATTGTATGATTTTGGGTTGTAAGTTCAGTTAGTAAAATATACCTGGGTGCTTGATTAACTTGATTCATACGTACAAGTACTTTAATAGTTGAAAATTCGAATAAAACTATAGAATACTATATATTATTATGAATGGAAATGTACGCATATTTTTTTCGAGAGCGTTCTTCGTTGTTTATCTGAAGGACTAAAAATCATCATTCTACTAATCAACTACCTATTTGTGCTTTCATTTTTTTTTCATGTGAGAAATGTGTAATTATTTAACTTTAGATGGTAACTGTGCGATTGTAAAGTTTAATTTAAATACTTCCATACTTTTTTCGTAAATAAAGCAAGTAACAAACATCCAAACTTTATTAGGAAGTACGTTGGGTGGCATAAAGGAAAATATCTCAATACATTTTCGATGTTCTTTCCTAAAAATAAACGAGATACAATTTCAATGAGTCATATTTACGACGTACCTGGGTATAATCAGGACTCAATTCAATTAGCGTTACCTAGTTATTTTGGTTCCAGTTGTTAGGTATTCTATTCAAGTATAATGTGCTGAAAGTATTTGCGGTGCTCTGAGTGATGCAGGAGGTATTTTAACAAGCATAATTATAATGAAGCGCACGTCACCTTTCGCTGAGACAAAGTGCTGTGACGACGACTTGAGTGTATGGACTTTCTTACTCATCTTGTGCTAAATATACTTGCTACGTACCTCCGAATACGTCAGTACGATGGTTTTTCGAATTATTGTATTTTAATAAATCTTGTACTTACGTATATTATCATTGTTTGTATCTATATTTTCTTTGCAACGGAAGTGCAGAGGTTATTTTACTAGATAAATAGATATTCGATCTGTATGGTAAGATCTACTCACATTTTCGTATGAAGTTATTTTTACACGTTTTTATTTATTCATTGGCAATATTGGCTTCAAATTCTACTCTTGGATCCAATACATCAATGTGTAGACCTCTTTGTCATACAATAAAAATCAAGCTGGATGAAAATATTCAATCCAATACAGTAAGAGCGCTGTGTACAACAAGTACAAGTGTACTTGCATACAAATACTCAACAGCTCATACAACATGTACGATGTTCAGTAAGCTTAATAATTGATATAATGATTACCTAGAAGAGTTAATAGATGCTAAATAAAAATAGCTCGATCGGATCTTGCTTGTCTATGACAGGGGGTTTAATACGCTTCGAGAATAAATATGGCTAACATAGTTTAAAATACCATTGGATAAGTGCTAGTATAGTCTATTTGTCTTAAAAGTGAAAACATATTTTTTTGCACTTCCCCGCATTGTCGCCACAGTAAAAGTTGTTCATATTGACGAACTCAACAACGTTTCTAAGACCATTGTTCTGGGTCATTTTACACGTAGTATAATAAATAAGTTTCACAATGAATATAATAGTTATGATGTAAAAATGCAACGTAAATTACTGAAATTACACCTAACAACAAACAAAATATTAACCTCGCGTTGACGAGGCATATGCGTCACAAACAGCCACGATATTCTCAAAAGGTTCATTAATATTATATTGAAACGGTTTATATCAATACTTCGTAAACGTTGTGCTCAGAACTTTATTGATTTCATTCATATCGTTCATTTTATCCTTTCAAATACGTTGGATATTTACAAACTGCGGGCTGTATAACTTCCTTCATATCAGGAATACTATTTTATTAAATACGGAGTTGTATTTCCTATATCGATGGTAGAGACAGAGACTATTGATATCCTTTATTGATTTACATAGGTTTACAACAATCTACGATTTGATTGTAGGATGTTGTTAAATTAATTCACACACATTCACTTCCATAATTTTCTAATTTAAGATACAAAATTAAATGGTATTATAGTACTTCAAACTTCATTTTTTAATTTCTGAAAATTGCTGTATCTGTACTAGATTAACAATTTTTTTGTACACAGTCATAAATTACAAATATATTTATTTATTGTGCAATATATTAATATTTTAAACCGGGTATAACGGCGCGAAATTAACCAAAGACAAACATTCAGCTAACCTTCGTTATTTGCCCAATTTTATCTATTAATATAATGTCAGTGCGCGTTTCTTTAAAAATACTTCGTAACATTTATGTATTATGGACCAACGTACTCTAATTAAATTACCAACTTTATTTGAATGATTCCGTCTACGGTCGATACTTCGAAGAACCCCTCCTGAATAAAATATTGTGAATAGTCCGAACTCTCGACTTCGCTCTCACGTTGAATTATAAAACATAAGAAGTTGCAGATATATCACCTGTTAGCAACTAACTAACTACATTATTTACTGTGAATCCTTTGGGAGAAAGTTTAAAAACTTCATGAACAAATACCTACCTCACTATATTACCTATTTATTTGGAGCTCTAAAATTCTGTGTGCCGCTAGAACTTCCACACATATCTGATGTGATTAATTTTTTTTATAAGCCATAATGTTTTTGATCTAGTATTTCACTGTGGAAATCTCGGTGATTAGTATTAAATTCACTTTAAAACCTAGTGCCCAGTAATCGGTTTTATCAGACACAATAAAGGTGCGGTTCGAAAAGCGCACTCATTCAGCGTTGGTCTATCTAATTATGTGAGTGTGATTGTAGTGAAGCAAGGTGGGAGCAGCTTTAATGCAATTGAAGCTAACAAATGCAATTTTTCAATGCGGCTTGTCGCACGCTCGCTGCTGTTCCTTTATTGAATTACATCCGGTTAAATTTTCTTATAGGATACTTGAATCCTTAAGTGTCCTATGATTTAGGTCGTCACTAATTCAAAGAAGTCTCTTATTGAAGCATTGAAAATATCACAATATCAGTATCAGTTCAATTCAATAGTCTACGCATTCCTAGTGTAGTACAGTTATGTTGTAGTTAAGATTCGCAAGTAGGTATTTAGTATATATGTATGTACCTACCCTGCCGATACTTAAAAGGCAAAAGTGATAATGATTATAATAAACATTGAGGAGAGTGGAGTGGTGAAGTTAGCGGGTACCATGCGGGGCGCCCACCCACCTTTCCTATTGAATAACATCCCGCATTTTTAACGCGATTGCGTCAGCGGCGGCGAAAACACGCGATATTTGCGTCGTAGCAATTATTAATAGACCCCAACCGCTGAAAACTTGACGACTCATCTATTTTATTTTAGAAAGAGTCGGGGAAAGGTAAATAATGTTGTGGAAAAATCCCAGACGATGCGAAGTGTTGTTTTATGTGCTAAATGCAGTTCCCGTGCGTAATTCCCGGCTATTTCTGTTTCAAATATTCCCAAATTGTCAAATTAAATATAGATAGTATTAAAAGAGGCTTGGACAGTACCTAATGTTATTTTTGGTATCGCAAGTAGTTATTTACTTTTCCACGGACGTCATGATTTCCATTAATCTCCGATGATGACGCATGACTTTCCGCCGGCAGGGCAATCAACATTTTTACTCGACTCTAATAAATTCGTACGAAAACACGTTTTATGTTGTTGTAAAGATGGAATAAAGCCATAATTCTCTGTTTATTGGTATTCTTAATAATTAACAGGAGTGTGTGGATGCTACCGGGAACGTGACTTACCTTATCCTAAAATGGTCTTTACAGAGTTATACTTGAAATAGAAAGTAGTATTTAAAATGTAGCGTAAACATTTAAGTACCAAACTTGTTATAAATGAATGTTTAAAAAAATGTTTGTTTATTATTATTTCCACCATTTGAGCCGCCATTACACATTAAATTACTTGTGAATTAGAATTCTCGACACCTTTAAAGTGCCACCTACTAGGTACTTTCTATTTAGTTTTTAAAGTATTTTTGACGTACTAAAATAGATATAAAACATTTATAATAGTCCAAAAGAAACATTTGATATGAATATCACATTTTAACAGCGTCAATTAATTTTTATTAAACTTTCTTTTCCAGACTGTGAGTCGCTTATTCGCAAGATGCTAGTCTTAGAACCAATGAAACGGTACACTATTGAGCAGATCAAAAAGCATCGTTGGATGTCGGTGGAACCTTACGCAGTGCCCGGTATTGCTGATACCGCGCGGAGCCCTGCGCATGCGCCGCCGAGCCAAGAGCCTCATGAGCAGGTGCTACGGCTTATGCAAAGTTTAGGCATCGATCCAGTGAAAACAAAAGAGGTAAAAATTATTTCTATACTATTTGTCTAAACTGTGTGTTACTTATACTACTGTTGAATGTAGATTGACGTCGGCGCTTATGTTTTGTTATACACTGATGGACAAAATAATGGACTTCTAATAATAGGATATAATACATTTCTATTGTGCCTCAAATCAACTTACAGCTCGTTCAATTATGGAGTACCTAGTTGTAGTCATGTGTTCTGTTGGATGTTGTTTTGAGTCGATTTGTACATATTTCGTCTATAAGTTTTGTGTATAACATATGTATTGATCAACATTACAGAGCCTACGGTCGAACAGCTATGACCACCACGCGGCGATTTATTTGCTGCTGCTGGACCGCCTGCGAGCGCGAGCTGCCGCCGGCGCCGCCGCCGAGCGAGCGCGCGCCACGCGCCGGCCCTCTTCCGTCGCCGACCAGATGCTTGTGCGTGACGCACTCGAGCCGCGGCGAGAACCGCCGTCCAGGTGAGCTCATCGATGCTATTTTTTTTTAATCACTATGAACAAGCGTTTGACCACCATCCTACCTGATGTTAAGCAGCGATGTGGTGATGTGATTTAACGGCAAAAGTCTAATCTAGATGCCACTCTTTCCGTTCGACTTCTGTCACTTAGTTTTTTTTATACGTCAACATGTTTAAGACATGGAAAACAAAATTAGAGCTTAAACATCTGTCCCATAAAAGTCCGATGTTTGTTCTTGTAACAATGAAATTACAAAAAATTAGGCGCTTGTTTACGATCGATACGACGAAATCGTTAGACAGTCAGGTAATCCTGATACAGACACGTGATATTTTTTATAGGATACTAGTGGACCCGACAGACGTTGTTCTGTCATAACCTCCAGGGCCTCTGTCCAGCAGTGGATGTCACTTTTTTAAATATAGAAATATAAACTATCCTATCTCTCAAATTGGACGAAATTACATATAAAGGCCAATTTTTGTGAATATTGGTAGCCTTGGTGAAGAGTTCATTGGGAGCAAACATCATGACACTGGATTTTTATATATTAAGATTTAGGAGGTCATGATTTACTTAGTTAGAGAATGGAGTTCATATTGGAATGAAGGCAAAGAATGGACTTCAGTCCAGTCTTTTGAAAACTGTGAAATAGCTGTAGGCATCCTTCTTCGCAATTAATGAAGGCAATCCTCAAATTGTTCTTGTTGCAGATTATTACACGCTGGAGATGGACCTCAGCGGGAGTTCCGTGGCGGAGCTGGCACTTCGTCGTCGAGTGAGTCGTCGTCAGAGACACAGCGGCTACTGTCTCTGGCCTCCGTCAACATGACAGAGCAACGCCTACTGCAGCGCACCGCCGACGCAGACCACCGCAGCTTCCTGCTGCCAGTCGATCCCCGGCCCGGGGGAAACGTCGAACTAGCACAATCAAACCAAAGATTAGTCACAAAACTCAACGACAATGCTCCGAGATTACTTACCACCACTTATGAGCAGCAGCAAAATATTCTAAAGCAGTCGAGTGAAGATTGTCGCAGGCTTCTTCAACAGTCTACAACTGTAGGCTCTGACAATAACAAAACTAACATTACACCAGATGGAAGGCTCCTTACGTCCTCGAGTTTTGATTCGAAATGCGCAATTGACGGAGTAAAGCATTCCTCAAATAATGACCAAATTGCACTTGCAAATTTCCTTCAAAATTCTGCATCGGCG
Source organism: Conopomorpha cramerella (assembly GCA_012932125.1). Lineage (NCBI taxonomy): Eukaryota > Metazoa > Arthropoda > Insecta > Lepidoptera > Gracillariidae > Conopomorpha > Conopomorpha cramerella. The sequence goes on along the minus strand of SJJU01000442.1, from coordinate 44,627 downwards.
ACCAATTTTAACATGGATTCCATGAAAATGCCAAATTCTAACACTTTCACTTTGTGCACGGAAGCAGCTAAACTGATGAATACCCTGCAACAGTCCCCACTTCCCTTGAAAGGGACAATTAATCTGAGTACTAGTCCCATTCCTAATCAGCACGTGGAGATAAAGTCAGCTATGCTGGAGCAGCCCAAACCGCTGGAATCGATTCGGTTGGTCTCCCAAGCACAGCAACAAGATCTCATCCGCATGCAGACAACTACGCCGCCTTTTAAAGATTACGTAAACAATCAGCTACATTCGTACTCCTACACACCGACCTCCGTTCTGCCACCCCTCACGAACACAGCAGACGCATGCTACACTGCACCTTCCACTACAACAGGTGATTTATTTCCAAACAACCTGTATAGACAGGACAGCAAATTCTCTTTGAACAGGTTCAGCCCTAATCCAAACCCGTCTCATGCTGTGCAAAACACACCGGCTGAGGGTGCAAAATTTCAACAACAGTACTCGTCATCAACTGATGAAGGTTGCGAGACTGACATGGAGGACGTGGCCAGTAGCGTGGCGAGCGCGGGCCCTGGCGGAGGCGTCAGTGGCGGCAACGGCGGCGTCCAGAACAGGCTGAGCTCCTACGCTAGTTCCAGTTCCAGCAGCGGTGTTGTAACATTTTTTAACAACAAGAGCCTAAGTCAAAATCTTAGCTGCGACTCCTCCCAGAGTAATTTTTCTACATTCGAAAGTCTGGATTATCAATTGTCTGACTGCTCCAGTGAACTTGCCAGCAGTTTGCCGAGTTGCACATCCACAGAAGATAAGTTATCGTATGAAAACTCTTCGCTAGTCAATACCAACCCCATGCACCCTTGCGTATACATATCTTCATATAATACTAAGAATCCTGGAACAGGCTTGTTGACGCGTCATAATCCAATGAACTATCAAACCACCAGTAACAAAAATTGCCCTCGAGCCATGACCCGCAGCCCAGTAGACTTCCGAGAGGGTCGGCGCGCCAGCGATGGTTTAGTAGCACAGCAGGTGGCGCAGGCTACGGAGACTCAGAACACCAATCTGGCATTCAACAGCCAACGTTTGAATGAAAAGGGGAAAGCAAAGGGAGTGCTAGAATTACATTTGGTCCAGAAAGAAGTTCAAAAATTGAAAACACAATACCAGTCTACGATTCCAGCGGAGGAAATGACTCAACGTCAAATTCAACATAATCAATTTGCAGCAAACTTTAGCCCTCAATACTTGGACACAAAGAATCCAGCCACTAAACGAATTAGCCTCCCTGAATCGTACAATTATGCCAGTACGTCGCCGCCTATGCCCGCAAGTCCCAAGATGGTCACACAAATACAAGATACTACAGATTTGGTGCATGCCACACCAGTATCGCAAGGAAATAAGCCGCCATTGCAACAACAGCTCATGCAACATCGCTTATTCCAACAAAAGCGGCAACTTTTGCAAAAGCAAATGACGCCACCGAATGTTTCACCCCATGACGTCAATACGCTACTTGTGGGACTAAGTAGGCGGCAAATGTTGCGCCAACAAAGCTACAAGATGGCGCAGCAGCAGCCCATAATGCCACCACTGCCACTTACCGAAACAGAGAATAGAGACTTACTGGCTTTTCAGGCCATTGTAGAGGGTCCTAACCGTTCACCGAAACACAGTATGCCGGAGGAGACCAAGGAAGAATTGTCCAATTTTGCATATCAGGGCTCAGTTGAGATAAACATAATGAATAAAGATAGATTAGGTAATGAGAATTGGTCGAATCTGCCATCGAGCCTGCAAAGCGCGTGTCAGATCACAGAACTAGCCCGGCGGTCGGAGTCGCGCGAGGTGCGCGAGGCGCGCGAGCCCGAAGCCGCCTCCGCCGCCGCCCCCGGCGCGCCCCTCGAGCCCGCTCTCTGGCCTGCTCAGTGGAATGCAGGACTATTTCCCCCACAGCCCTGCTTTCAGGTATTCCAACAGAACTAAGTAGATCTCCACTATAGTGTAGACATTTAGAGAGTATTGGTTAGCCTGGTTGTATTGCACGCGATGTAAGCCTAAAGACATGAATGCACTGTCACAGCGCTATCCGCGACTTTTTTTTTTTGGTCTCAAAGACAATTCTTTTGAACTGTTATTATTATTGTTAAGCAAAATATTACTTACTACCTACCTATACTATGTTGTTATAAGACACGTTGTAGAATTTATTGTACCTTCACGTCGAATTTCTAGAGTGCATGACAATAATAGTGCTTTAGAGGAATGTTTTGCAGCCGCCTTCCTGCGGTCTTAGGTCCGTGTTAAAAGTTATGATATCTACCCAAAATTATACCTACTTATATAATCAATTCAAGATACCTACTTACATAAATGTGTTCTGATACATTGTAATCAAACCTTTGATAAATGATAGTAAAATAGTGTTTCATAAAATTGTAATAGTAGGTAATTCTGATATATCTTTACATTACATGATACTTCTTTGACATGTTTACCTTATTCACTGTTACATGTTTAATGGTTAATATTACAGAATGTTACAAGAATATTATACCTATATGCGAATGTACCTAATACATCCAATATCATGACATTTATTAAATTTGGCAACAGTATCTGATTCTATTCTATACATATAGGTATAGTACGAAGTAGATTTTATTATCGGTGTAAAATGTTCCTAGATATTCAGTGGGTATGTCTATGCCAAATGGAAAACAATTATTATTTATTTATGATTCGAATAGGTGTATCTACGTACCTATAATAATAATAATTAATTTAAGTTACCTTAGAAGTCGTTGTTTTGTTTATAAGAATGTTTATTTTGTTTTGTTTGATGATTTGACTATGATGGATGTTTCAGACAACAGCTTACATAGAAGCAAAGTTGATTTAAATAAATGGACACTTGAATATATTTGTTTTATTGGTCCTTGTGTCTAGTTGACAAAAAAAAATACCTACTCATTGCATGCGGTAGGTGCCAGAGTTTACCACCCAGTTACACTCAGTCTTGTTGTCATTTTTATTACCTAATTATTTAGGGAGTGTACCTAATTATTTATTCGTTTTAGATAACAACGTATAGTTATAGACTGCCGGAGCGTCACACTTTCGGCTTTTTTATAAACGTCTGGCTCACTTTACTATGACCTCTTTGATTAATCAATCCTTTCATAGTTTGAAAAATTATTTACGTAAATATTAGTAACCCAAACCTTTGGACATAGCCAGAATTCTAACGCTTCGGCAGTACTTGACACACAATATCCCCACCGAGTCTGTTGCTTGCCTGTTTGTCCCTGTGAGACCACACAAGATATACACAGATACCAATGTGCATGTTCCTAGCCGTTTGTCTACACAATACATAAATATTTTATAAATAATATTATAAACGCATGTGCATGACGGTCGGAATGACCTATCTGTTAATTCGTACCTACGTAACTACTTAGTTAGGTAATATAACGATTTCAAGCAGTCGTCGTTACATTTATTACGCGCTAGATACAGTCTCACAACTAATAGTAAAAAACGTGCATCTCAAACAATATTTCAGTCTGACAGTTAAACTGACCACTTGGTTGATTTCTTCTGCGTTTTGAGGATTGGACAGTCAATATTCACAAAAGCCAAATCAATTAAATAAAAGCGGATCTGGGGCCTAAGTCTGCTACATACCTACACTCCGGCAAACGATGTGCATACCTGATTTCCAGTGGCGTGCACTAGCTTTTACGACAAGGTAGGCAATAATCACCAAGGATCGACACCTATGTATAGGCAACTTGTCTTTACGAAATATAGGTACCTTTCTACTCACCAACAAAACACAGGACCTTCGTCAGTCTCTGTCGTGAGTACAACAAAAAAAGTTCTAGCAATAACTCCATTATTAGGTCAGGTAGCCAAAATACTAAGGTAGGCAGTGTCTTTTTGCCTATATGGTGTGCACGCCACTGCTGATTTCGTCCGTAGTAAAACAGAGAGGCCTATGTCCAGCGGTGGACAAGTGTGGGCTGATGATGATGAAATCAGAGATGGACATCGTTCGCCCCTACGATGCCAGAGCGACGCAACTAGGCGAGTGTAGCAGACTTGCCCCCTGGGTTAAACGCTAGGTACAAAAAGTTTGGAATAAGACAATTAAATACTTTGAAGACAACTTGTAATTTGTTTCCGTGTCCTCCTCCAATTTTTGCTGTGCCCATCAGGGTCCACAATGCTGTACTTATATTTATATATTGTTTACCATCTAATGCTATTTACCATTGTGCAACACAATAAATTATTGAGTATTGAGTAAATCCTCTTGATTTGTTGCAAAACGTGTTTAAATAGGTAAGTAGGATTTACGGCGATTTACTACGTAGGTTCGACTGCAGCTGTTTCGACGCACACTGTTCGCATGATTTTTCCACTGCCTCATACCATACGTTCGAAAACTCGTTGACGTTACTAAACTACTGATTTACGTAATTTGATTATTTAGGTACTTAATTGTCTATTTGTATTAATTTTCAGTCCAACTGGCAGGGACAAAGCAGCTCCGCTTCAGGGTCAACAATCGCCCCGTTGAGTGAAAATACTATCATAGAGTTGGCTGAACAAATGGAGTCCATTTAATTACAGTGAATATTAAATACCTACATAATATTATATATCAATGGGACATCGGATCATGTACGTACATCAAGTCAGGGACTGTTGGAGTGTAACACATCCGGTTTGATTTCAATGTCAATATTTAGATATAGACGACTAATATTTAACCAGCTAATTATGGTCCTTGAATGTACCTACACTTTCGTACAAAATTAATTGTAGGTACATGACTGTAAAATTAATTACTTGACTTACTGTTTATTAATGTTTAAAAATCTGTAAGTATCTACGTATATTTATAAGTGTTATGAGAGAGAGAAATGTACAGTCTTCCAGAGTATTGATCGGCTGAATTGACCTAATTAATAATTATTGAGGAAGGTACAGTCGACCAAAAAAAGTGGTCAACTTTATTACATTTCCCGTGTGATTAAAATATCAGGTAAATTTGAAACGTTGACATCGTGATCCTTCTTCATATTGTGGAATTCAACGTTACAGTGGTGGAGCATTTTCTTGGCCAACGGTACTTAGTACTTGTAGAAAATTAACGACGAGAACTCACTATGTAAAAGCTTTTAGCTTTTACATATTGAGTGATTGTAGCGTATAAAAAAGTACCATTTAGACAGCCAATGGATCGCTGTCTAAATGGTACGTAAATATTTATAATCTGGTCAATATTTGAATGTACGATAGATTCAGCAAATAAATTCAGTTTCCCGACCTGCAACATCAAACATCATAATAATTATAGTTCACGCGACCTAAAAAAATAGAAAGAGCAAGAATATAGAGCCTTACACACACCACAGTAGGGCGGGACTTGACTGTAGATATAATAGTTCAGAAGTAAGTAGTATAGGTACGTACTGTGTTTAGTCTTATAATTTGCAATGAATATTCCACATTCACTTGGAAAGATACTAACTACGTAGATTTTCCGACACGTGAGAACGTCCATTTATCAATTATCGTACCTACTAGGTGTTTATGTCCCGTCGATTTATGTGAGAAATAATAAGCGAGTATAGATACGATAACTACCAGCCAACTTAATAAAATACTTCACGCGGAATTAAAAAATTTACATCAAGTAAAAATTGACTTAACTTCACTATAGCCATTTAATTATTGATACATAGACCATTAGGTTTGTATAATTAGAATGTACCATACACCATCCACACAACAATATAGGTATGTACCTACACATAATATAAAATTCAGTAGAAGGTAGGTCACCCATCCCATTTTAATGAATTAACTGTAGTCTCACACAAATCAGATATAGTCTGAAGAACTTAGTGTCTATTATAATGTTAATAATGTTACTACAACATTTCAGAAAAGTGTTAGAATAGCTGTTTACTGTTTTTACTAATTAACTAATAATAAAAGTACTTATTAATGTGTATGTAGGTAACATACCTATAATACAATTTCAAAATCGATTTGATCATTCTTAGTGGAAACTAAAACAGTTTATGACATTTTAACTAAGATTAGATAGATTATACAGGACAAATAACATGTCATCAGCCAGTAACTCAGGGTAGTAGGTAAAAGTTCAATAGTAAGATCATATCATAAATGCATTATAAAGTCGAGACATTTTAACATTAACCGATTTAAAATCCCTTAGTACTTATACCTATTGCCTGTAGAGCTGTCAATACTGAATAATGAAAAACCGACAGTCTGTACAAGACCGGGAAAAGTCCATTAAAGTAATTACGTAATTTAAATCTAGCTTTAAGGTGGATTTTCATATCTCTGATAATGGACGATTGTCCATTAACCTTTACCGCACAATTTTATATAAAGTCATCAAATAGACTTGCTTATACATATAATAACTTTAGTATTAAGAACCATTGAATAGAAGTTAATCTCTAGACTACTAACAATATATTGTTGTAAAAACATACTGACGCAACTGATGGAAGTACATATTGGAAATGTGTAGGTGCCTAGTTGTTTTCAATAGGAAATAGAGCGTTGTTAGAAAACGTTAATAGGAATTGAAACTGAAGCCATTGTATTGAATTACATTTTGTTACGCAGTAGAATTCTGTACTGCGGTTTCTTCATGGCTATGGTAATGGTATTGTTATTTTCTCTTTGTAATTTTCCAATTAATGAAAGCGATGCAAGGAATAGATCATAACCATACCTAACCGTGCCTCGCAATAGATGCACTGTTCTAGTATTACTTATAACTTCGCTATAACGGGAACTTACATAGTACTCACAGGGTTAACGGTACAGTCGGCCAAAAGTGTGTTCTATTATTTTTGGCACTCTCTTAGTAGAAATATTGCCTGTCTTCGATATAAAAAATGCGATTTTCATTCGAATTTAATGTCAAGTGTGTTTTGAATAAAATTTTCCCGCATTTTGCGATTATGACATTCAGAAGACTAGCCTTGGCGTGGTAGACAATTTTGTTGGCCGACCGTATCTCGAGTACCTACCTATAAACATCATTTGACATCTCATAATCTTCTAGATACTTTTAAATTCATACATACATACTTCAGATGTCTAGCAGTATGCGTATAAAACGCAGGTGGGTAGGTACACTGTTAACTTACTTCTATAAAGTTATAATGGTGTATGTTATTCCTAGGTATAAACTAATGAATTTCGCGTTATAAACGATTGAGAGGAGCACAGCTTGCTATGTACTTGGATAATTCCATTATTGTTAAGGGTGTATATTTTAAAATCCCATTGACTGAATTCCTCTATTTAAAATTATTTACGATTAGACGATGGTACTATCTAGTAGGATTTAGGTACTTATGTAAGTTTTTAGTAATTTAAGCGGTATAACAATAATTAATTTAATGTAGGTAGGTATCTCTATCTACTCTCTTGTGAGACTATGAGACTTGATGTGACTCCTACATAGAAACCTACAAACTGAAGGTACTCTTATGCAATCACGAACACAGCAATTTGTTGTTACAAAATATGTAATAATTGTTACAATTTAACTTGTTACTTATTATTGTAGTTGGTAGGTAGCTGTTGTGAAACGTTACTATAAATATATATATATTTCAGTATTCTATCGAAACAATTTCAAATAGATACGTACTGAGGGTAGGACAGGTAAAGTCTACTTCACTCTCATAATAGGCGGTTTTCTGACAGGTGGCTTATTACAGTTCTAAGAAATGTCAATAGATGGCACTACCTAAACAGGGTTGTCATTTCATATTTTTATTTTTTGTTTACAATTCTAAAATGAGTTTCTCCTTGAGATCATGTCTGATTAGCGCCATCTGTGAGATGTTTTGGAACTACTTTTGACATATTTGAAGCTATCAGGAAACCTCTCATTGCAACGCTCTGGCATCGCAGCGCACAGAACACTCTACCACTGGTCGCAGCGGCAAACGATGTGCATCGCTGTTTTGACAGTGAAATGAAAGTAACGAAATCAACCAGAGTGTCGTATACTTAGGCACCAGGTTTCCTGTTCATTCCGAAGTTCTCCAATACATTTTATATTGAACACCGTTTATAAAGTCGGACCAACAGACCTATGGTTAGTAAATATATGAAGCCCAAGAGCCGAAGTCTACTATTTCTGTGAACAGTGAGTGCATTTCAGCAGCGAAAAATAAATCGATATTCTCATATAAACTTGATAAGCTGTTTGTGTTTTCACCCCATTCCATTGCAATTTGCTAGGTGTAACCATAGCACATACAGGTATAGGGATACACCCGCTTTTTGTACGAAGAGGTCGAATGAAATGCACTCAGTGGGGTTTACAGAAACGCTATACTTCGGATTAAAAGGGTATTTCTAATAAGGAGATTTCTTTAAAAAGAAAAAGATTTAACAAAAGAGCGTGTCAGAAAACGAACGATCATAGAATAAAGTAATTGCATCTCTTTCAATTTCAACATCTTTGACGGACATTTTTTTTAGAAAGCTCCGTGTTCACTTAGTATAACAAGTTATCAACTTATCAATATCTTCAACCCCGTGCCGTATTAGATAAAACATTTATTATACTTGATCTTGGGGGTATCGTCAACAAAGAAGGCCAACAGCGACGGCTGCAACTATGCTGCTTGCCTATAAGATGCATAACACTTTTGGTCAGATGTACGTACGGTACGACCCGTTCACGTAAATCACGCACGTAGCTCTGACCGAAAGTTTCTTAATCAAACAGTAACTTTAATAAATCTGAAGTAAGCCAACGGGAATCACAATGTAGGTACCTAATTTTAATTCGCCACTAGTCTGTAGTGCGTAGGTACTTAAAAGCTTGGACAATAAAAAATCACTATTTTTAAGTAAAAATAATCTTTCTACCTATAGTACCCGTTTATATTTGCGTTTATGGCTGTAAACTGTTAATATTACTATTATCTTACTGTATACCTACTTATTCAAATTATACACGGATGTGGGCAACGAAGGTAGAAAGGTATCCACTGCATTTGCCATTTAGGTATCATGTAATCGTCAGCTTCGTAAACATTTCTGGTGCCCCCTCTAATGGGGCACGGATCTCCAAACAATAAAGGGTCTATCTTATACTTACTATACAATTTATATCTACTTAAAAGGATCTTTTTGTATATTTCTACTTATGAAAATGTACACGTAATGTTACTTATAACGTATAGTTTTGTTAACACAATAATTAATATTAGGTAGGGTCGGCTACACAACTATATGTATATTATACAACATTTCAATTAATCGTACGCATTTTTGGAAAATTTAGACTGTGGTATGCTCGTGCAAGTGACCCTACGTCATATCGACTAATTTATAGAAAACGTTCATGCTTTTTTACTTTAATCATAGGTTCATTGTACTTATCTAGATGTTTAAGTAGAAATGAAATAAAATATTTGAAAAATACTGTTTGAAATTTTCTTACATTGAATCAATCGTGGTTCATGTATTCTCTCCAGGAACATTTCTGTTTTAATTATTTTTCTCAGGTAAGTTTCTGATGACATGAATTAATAGAATCTGTTGTTTTAATTACAGATATTTATTTTCAGTAAGACCACAGTACCTACGATTCACTCGTCACCCACACATTATACTGATTAGACAATATCTATCTACCGATTGCGATTTACTTATTATAATCCGTTACAGTATCTAACGTGCGGTAATTACTCTGGGACATAAAAAAGAAAGCAAAAATAGCTATCCGCAAAAGTTCTCAGAAACTAGAGCGGCACCTACTTTAAAATTAAAGGCAGTAGGTAAATATATTATGCTCTAGTAGAGTTTTGTTTTGATTTAATATAGGCAGTTTTAAAACCATTTTTTATGGGCCCCGACCAAGCAATAACAATTTCGTAATTTTAGTTCTTTCGAATGTTAGTTCTATCGATGTTCTTAAACCTTATCTGGTGCCAATTGTGTCGATAAGATGTCGGTAAATGACGTCATGTCCTCAGTTTAAACCACTGCCCGCTTCCACATCCGTCCAATGCTATAAAATAATGTAGTTACTTACACAAAAAAAAAAATAAGTGCGGTGAGAGGCGATCCTCAGTAATTATAAAAACCTAAGTCAAATAAACACGCGCTCAGTCAGTTGAAACATAAACAGTGTATTGGATAGACGTGTCACAAAATGTCGAATAAAGGAGAAAGAATTGTTGACCTCCTTAAAGATAAAAGTACTTCTTCATTTTCGTTTGAAATCACACCCGAAATGGACATTAATAAATTGGACACGCTTGACTGCCAACCTTTGTTCTATTCAGTTACCTGGCATGCGAAAAAATATTCTTTCCATAACTTAGATATTGCCCCCTTGCGGACAGCAGCAGAATTGCGCAGTAAAAATAAACGAGTATTATTGCACTTGTCTTGTGACTTGCTGACGAGGGAATACCTTGATGAACTTCTGGATTTTCTGAAACTTAAAGGAATCTGCAATTTATTTGTGGTATTGGGAGGTAAGTACATATGTACCTAGGTCATCAGTTTCTTTTGAGGCTATCTTGCACTATCTTATCTTTATGGGACAAGTGCCCCCGTTACCAAAACAATACCTACCTGTCGATAAGAGGCCATGGAAAAATAAGTGATTAAAAGCGTGTCAGGCCACGCGTATTCTAGGGTTCCGTAGTATCTTGCTGCTAGTTATGTTAGTGTTATCTGGATACCTATAGATACTGGGGTTAAGCAGGTCGTTTTATATGCAACAGGAAGGGAGTTGCAGAGAGAACAGATATTTAAGGGTACCCCGACATCAATTGCCCGGACCAGCAGCCAACCGTTACGACTCGGAGCGATCGCTCCCTCAGGAAATCCGATCAAAAAACCACAGTAACCAGCAGGCATTCTAAAATCCTGGAATAAAATTGTTCAATTTGGCAGAGTCAATAAGAAAAGATTTATCTACTTTCTTACCTTCCGCATTTCGGCTAGGCAGATACTTAATATATGAGTGGGTTGTATTTGTATTTTATTATCAAGGGTTAATTTTATTAATTCACATTGTTATTTATTTCTTGTTTACAGAACATTATGACGGAATAAACTCTTACTTCAAGACTACGAAGGACTTAATTGTGTACATTCGTCAGAAGACTGGTACATTTTTCTGTATCGGTGTTGCTGGGTTTCCTGACAATTTTAATAAAATACCTGCCCTCCAGGAAAAGATATCCGCTGGAGCCGACTTTATTCTGACACAAGCTTTCTTTGATCTTCAAGTCTACATCAGTTTTGTTCAGGAATGCAAGAAAGTTGGTATTGTAGTTCCCATCATACCCGGAGTTTTCATATTTGAAAACAAAAGACAGTTGGACCAATTTTGTAAGCTTTGTCAGGTTAAAGTATCACCGTCGATGCTAGATCGTTGTAATGAAATAGGCTCAGAAGCTAAAAGTGTTTGTATGGACTTTGTAAATTCTCTTATTGCGTCATCAGAGAGAGGCGTGCATATACATATATTTACACTCAACAAAGTCAACGAAACGTGTAGTTTTATAAAAGACCTGAAAATCACAAACAATTAAAATTTCCATGAAAACTATTGTTCATTTTCATTCTAAGTACAACCTGCTTCGTCATACAAGTTGGAAATTAAAACGGTGCTCCTATTGGACACAATGAAACGAAAAATTTAAAATGTTTTTATACTTAAATAGAAAAAAAAACTTTACTAAATCAGTCACAAGAAAGGGAATAAATATATTTTTTATTGAGATTTTCCTCGATTTTACTCTATTTATAGGTAAGCGGCTTGCAAGTCTAGTTGTGTTTGGTCAAAGGTACAAAGTAGTTGCATCTCGTTTCGTTATCAACTATCTTTGACAGATTTACTTTTTTAGAAAATTCCCCATCGCCGAGTTTAGGATGTCCCTCGCTCGACTGCCTACCTACTCCAGTTTATCAAGCGTCTCATTCCTTGCTTCATTGTATAATCTGCATTCGAATGACGTATGCTATTACTGTACTCCTTCTGGTTTCGGTAGCAATAGGAGATCATTAAGGATCAAGTTCTAGAGAGTTCGTCCCATAACAGACTGATAATAAATATATATATATATAACTAGCTGTGCCCGCGGCTTCGTTCGCCCGGAATAGTGTCTTCGGGTACAACAGTTTTATTAATTAAGGCGAATTAAGTATTTTACAAATATGATACATACGCTGTTTCACATTTTGTAAATACTTAAGCTTCTAACTAACACGGTTAAGATTTTTTCATCCATTTGGCCGAGTCAATGTATTTATAAAACATTAAAGATTTAATTATTTTTAATACTGTCACTATAAGATGCTGTTAATTATTACGTAACAACTTAATGATTTGAGTAGGTACGGAGATTCGAGACACAATTTCAATTTCTATGGACCACGATCGTGGTCTTAGGGACTGGACGTATTAAGACAGAAAGTCGCTTAAGTAGAGACTGAATAAATGAATAACAGACTTGGTATTACATGGATCTCACAACTTTTTGCCGTAGAACAACTGAGTTGCGAGACTTGGTTTTATTGACAAGTACCTATTGTTTTTGATGGGATTTATTCTTTACATGTTACAAAAGTGTCTGAAGTTTGAATTACTAACCCCAATAATAAAAAACGTACTAAAATATAACTGACAGAAGTCACCCTGGACACCCACTAGCGACATCTAGATAAGAAATTGAATCTCAGACCAAAAACAACTAGTAGACTTGCCATCCTAAACTAAAGCTTAGAATAAAACGAGGCAACGATATGAAAACAATATGCAGGTGTGAAAGAGTAAGAAAAAATACTTTCTGTCCCTTACTACATATCAGGGCAAATCTGGATAGAAATGTCCAATTAGTAGTAAAAGTGACAGTTTGGATCCAGAAGTACCTACCTATTACATCAATACATTTTGGCGGAGGCTAGACTGAAGGTGTTGCAAATCTAGTTGTGTTTGATCTGAGTATTAAATAATTACGGTGCGGTGACATACTCGACGTCAGAAGCATAAGCTCGGATGTGTCATTGTAACAATTTGACACATCCGACCTTTCTTCTTGCTTCTGACGTCGTCGAGTGTAAAACGTAGTGATTATATTCTCTTTGGTCGAGTGACCTGCCAATCGTATCTCGAACAAGGAGCGCAAGCAGCAATAACTACTCGTTTCCGAACTGTTCCCGAGACGTCCAGTAAAGTATACAATGCTTTTGGATCTGATTCCCTTTGGCAGTACTACTAGTAAGTATTCCAGCTTTCCAGATATTCGGGAAGACACCCAATTTAATACACTTGCAGTACATAGTGTGTATTTCGGTACCATTAGTTGTCCATGTCATTTTAATGATTATGGCGGTGATGCCGTCGATTCTAGGGACAGTGTTTGGCGACATAGGTCAAGTGTCTGTTATTGCCTGTGTCTGTCCGTTGATCGTGAAATATCTATATAGAAAATCAGCGTACGATATTATATCAAACAATATGACGTTTTGGTGGAAACCTAGGGTTGAAGAATAACTTCATATGATTAAAAAAAAATCGATTGTCAAAAGCGTGGTTGTTATGTAATACCTATTTTTTTTATTTAGCCTCTTTTGTGTCCCACTGCTGGGCAAAGGCTTCCCCCCATTCGTGTCTGTTCTGGGCCACCTCGCGCCACCCCGGCAAGTGACGGTCTAGGTCGTCTCGCCATCTCCTCCTGGGTCGGCCTCACTTCCTGTGTCCGTCGGCGGGAACCCAATCGGTGACGATTTTCGCCCAACGGTTGGGGTCCATTCGACTGACGTGACCGGCCCAGTTCCACTTCAATTTGGTGGTTTCTACTCCAACATCCGCAATTCGGGTTTTGGAGCGCAGGGTGGTGTTTCGAACATGATCCGTTCTTTTGATACCTAGAATGCTGCGCTCCATAGCCCTTTGGCAAATCTTGAGCTTGGACTTTTGATGCTCAGTCAAGGAACAGGTCTGTGCGCCATAGGTTAGGATGGGCAGTATGCACGTGTCGACGAGATTCCGCTTCAGGACGAGTGGGAGCTCACCCTTCATTAGCTCCTTCATGGACCAGAAGCTCTTCCAGGCGTTATCGATGCGACGATCGATTTCTTTGTCTTGCCTGTTTTCGAAGAACACTATCTGGCCCAAGTAGGTATACTCGTCGACGTAGCAAATTTGCTCTCCATTTACCTCTACCCTATGTAATACCTATAATAATTCTAATATATTTGAAAGTCCGTTGAATGTTACAACGGATTCGATTACTTCGTTCAATGTATGGCGCCGCTGCCGTCACCAGTATTAAAAGAAATATTGGCTGTATAAATAATCGCCATAGCCTATTCAATAAAAAAAAACTCTCAATCAATTTTTCTATGACCTCTCGACGAAATTTTATTATTTCATTGATTTGTTGAATTTTGTGTGTTGTGTGTAAATGTTCCACGTATAATTAGTTTGTTAGGTGTTTCGTCGTGATATCTGTAATCTGTATGATTCAGAGTATCTAGATACATTCTTCAAGTAAGTAGCTATCTTGGTCCATAACCTCAAAGTTTTGCATCTTTATTTTATCAACGTTGGAAGTGTACCTACATATGTAAACCAGGAAATTGTATTCTTGTTCTAGGTATATATTTTGCACTAGTATTGACAATATGTCATTTCCTGATAAAGAACAACGAAAAATGTGTTGGGATGCACGGGATAACTATTGGCAATGTTTGGACAAGGAAAACGCAAAGGATAGTTCGGAACGACCTAAAGCTTGCACAGACTTTAGAAAATTGTTTGAAAAGTCATGTCCCAGTCAATGGGTATCACATTTTGATAGAAAATGGGACTTCAATATATTCAAAGAAAGGATGCAGAAAGAAGGCTACGAACCAATTAAGGAACAGACAAAAACATGAACCTTATTTACACAAACTGTATATAATATAGAAATAGACATGTTAGCTGTTTAATAAATTAATTAATACATTTATAGTGTCTGTTATTGTTCTCACATGGAGCAGGCATTAAATTATAGGTACAGAATTGTTTATTATTGTTTTTGTAGATATTTCCATTATTATAACAAAACATTTATGTCTTTCCAGGTACATTGCAAATATAATGTAATTATTATTCGCCATGAATCTAGAAATGTTTAAAACAACAGAAATTCAGGTATGTACTTTCATTATAGAAACTATTGTTGTTATTTCTTTGTTTAATTATTGAATCAAATATTATTACTTTATTACAGGCTTACCTGAGTGAAGCTCAAAGAAGCTACCACCTAAAGCCACAATCTAATCACTGGAATGATGTTGCTGAAAAATTATGGGTACAAATTCTTCATGGCTTTGGGAATTTGGATGATCAGTTGTTGGCTTGTACTTGTTTGTTTACAACTATTCCACTTTCCAATAAGCAATTTGAACACTTAACAAAAATTGATACTCTGTTTCATGATGAAAAGAAGAATCCTCCATACTTTGAACAATACTGCACCATTTCATTAATGTATGGCATGTTTCAGTCTGCATTTCTAACAAATTTTAAATTTGAAGGGAAGTCAAAAACAGTTGTTGAGTTATTGGTAAAAAAATCATTTGATATTTTGACTACAATGGGATATGAATATTCAAAGTACACCTTCATAACATTTAAAACAATAAGCTCTTTCAAGAAAATTATTGGAACAGATTTTGAACCTATAGTATTTTCTGATAACAACTTAAACAAATTATTGAATCTGGTCAATCATAATTGGGAAAATCCCATAACAGGAGTTAGAGACTTAAATAGAATAATTTTTACAACATTGATTTCTACATTTACTGATGCATCATATAAAGATGTTATAAAAGAGATCAACACTTTTAACTGGAACAAAGCAAAATATCTAATGTTATCTGAAGTTATTGATGGAAAACCTTATCAAACAGTGATACAAGACGAATGGATTGATGGAATAATTCACAGTTTGCACAAGCCTGGTCTGGTATCCGCAGGGGCTGATATGTATTATGCAGTATTGAAAACCATAAGGTTTGATATTGACTGGTGCACCATTTTCCTGGAGAAGCTCATAGCTGTACTAACTGGTGTCTCACATAAAGCCATAGAAAACTTTTCAAACTATTTGTGCTTAACTACTTTGAAGAGGTTTCCAACCCTGTTAGATATCCTACTCCAAGAGCTAGAACAGAAATGTAATTGTGATGAACAAACTGTGTACAGCATGTTTTGTTTGAAAAAACAAGGCAATAAATTGGGATTATTACAGAAACCTTTTGATGATGATGAATTTTCTACCACACTGAAAAGTGGGTTGGGGCACTGCAATGTTCATATAAGATCTTTGGCTTTTGATATCATATGTGTATCAAAGTTTATAACTTATCCATCAAAAGCAGAATACAAATTGATTACAAACTTTATTGCAGACAATATTAATTCAGATTCATCGGTGTTGAGACAAAATATGTTGAACAGTTTGAAATTCTTTCTACACAGAACACATAGTGCTTTCTTGAACCAATGCAAAGATAATGCAGCTGTAAATGATGATTTAATAGACTTTGGTAAAGATTTTCAGAATGTGCTGATCACATCACTGAGTATTCAAGGTAATTATCAGCGTAAAATTACCTCTATTAAATTGGTGAATCTGATGTTTCAAGAATTTAGCATGCTGTGTTCGAAGAAAAAACGAGAAGCAACATTTAATCAGTCTTTGCTAGAGTTTTTTAAGTCCGAGGGTATTTGGATGATGTCTGATAAGGAATTTGTTCTGAAATTAACTACATATTTAAAAGATCCTTCAGATGATGTACGGGAGAATGTAATGCAGATTTTACTGCAATATCATTTTGAATATCTTAGCCAGAAAGATTTCTTTATTGCTCTGGTAGATGATGGATTAAATTACCTTGGGAGTAAATTTTTTTATGAAATCAATTGTGGACACAGTTTATTCAAGCTCATTCTCAATATTCTACTAAAGAAAGAACAGTTGCACTCAAAATTTAGAACAATTGAAGACGTGTTTGAGTTTGCAGCTACTGAACTGATATCAGAATTTAATTCAAAACGGGATATTTTACAATCAATTGAGGAGGGAAAACAACTTCACTCATTCATAAGCCTACTGTCTTTAGTGGTAGACCTGAGCATTAAAAATAAATATAAGTTAAGGAATGTGAATAAAACAAAAATGAGAGAAATACTTATAATCCTTGAAGCTGTCTCTGTCCAGTTTGCTTCCCAAGATGAAGGTTTTTCTAATTCAGATTTCTCACGAATAAGTGACATAGTTGAAGGGACTATAATTCAATCTGGATTCAATTCTCACGAATCTAATGAGGAAACCAAAATAACAGGATTGCACCAAATTGTGCTGAACTGTATGTGGCTGAATGTCAAGGTAACATTACATAGCATTTCTTAGTAAATAATAAAACAAATGTATACTTCCTAATATGCACTGTGTGATTTATTTACATAGGTGCTGAAAATTCCTTACTTTTCGTAATAAATTTGCTTAAATTTCAGGAATGCTGTGTATTATCTGCATTACTGATCCGCTACCATAGTAATGATGACCACAAAGATGTCTGCCTATCCTGCTTGAACATCATAACAAATGTTCTAGAGACATCTCGGCACAAGGGTGCTATTGAGGCTGCTGGGTCTGCTCTAGGTATATTTATTTCTTTTAATAATGGTTTCATTAAAGGTGTGTACTGAGCAGCGTTATGGGACGTATAGTAACATTGAGGTTGACCGTTATCTGTAAGGGAGTGCTGCTCAGTTGTCTGTACTCATCCACATACTGTCTGACAGAAAGCATGCTGTGAATGTTATATTATGGCATGTAACCTTGATCATTTCGTATGCTTATGTTATATACCGACCTATACACCAATAAAGATTGACTTGTGGACAGTATGACAGCCGCAAGGACTTGGGATCAAGGGACAGTACTGTAGACCTATTTTCTTATATTTTATTTATAGCTGTGCGTATGTTCTTAGCAACTCTTTATTAACATGGTATATAGCTGTGTATTTACTGTCAATCCAACCTATTATGTTTATTGGGTTTCTACTCGGGGGCCTTTGATGAATTTGTGTAAATTGTGTTGTGAAATGGCCTTTAACCTGTAAGGTATGATTTACATTAAATGTGTGTTAAATGTTAACGCAGCTATTTTTTATTTAGGATTTATATCTAAATAGAGCTCATATTGACTGGCGCTGAACAATCAACATTATGACAATATAGATAATCAAAGTACCTATAGGACCATTTTCTTGTGTCTTAATTTTTTTTTTCGAAATAACGCACAAAGCGCTTGTTTATTATGTTTTCAAATATTTTATGCGAATTTCTTTAATCGAAGTTAGTATGAAATTACATAATAAGTATTGAATTAATAGTATACATACTTAATTATTTCAGGAAATAGTATTCAGTACTTGACATCTCTGGACGAAGATAGTAAATTGTCGCAAATACCCCTGAGTCTTCTTCAGCACAAGTTAGATTTGCTTATATCAGACGCATCACGCATGGCGTCCATCACTCGCAGAGGAGCCGGTCTGTCCATACTTGTGCACAGGATTGTGTCTAGCGACACGCGGAAAGGAAAGGTGCGTAAATTAATTCCAAGGTGGGAACCATTTAGATCGTTGCCCTCACCTAGGTGAAGCATGAAGTATGTACATACATATGTACCTTCCTGCTGGTCTTCGTGCAGCGACTAACAGAGATTCCTTCACTTTCATTGGTCAATATGGTCCAAGCGGAAGAAGCGTGACCTGCTCCTCTCTACTATACGTTTTTAGGCGTTAGAGATAGTTTCAGCTGAAATACGAGGAATGCATGGATAGTACATCCAGGGCTTCAGAGTCCTTAGCCGTTTATTGATGTTATTTCGCATCGCCGTCTCATTCATCATTTCAGTGATTTGCGGTTTAATCTATACTAATATTATAAAGCTGAAGAGTTTGTTTGAACGCGCTAATCTCAGGAACTACTGGTTCGAATTGAAAAATTTACGTTGAATAGACCATTAAATCGAGGAAGGTTATAGGCTATATAACATCACGCTGCAACTATCAGGAGCGAAGAAATAATGGAATATGTAAAAAAAAAACGGGGAAAATTATTCTTCCTTCAGGCTTCCGTTGCGTGCGCTGCGAATACGGTTCAAGATAGCAAAGATATATGTATGAAATAATTATTCCTCTTGAAATGATCTAAAAAAATGTTCGCGGCAGTATATGTCTATCTTAAGATTAACTTACTAGAACCATTTTTATGGTAATATTTATATTATAATGGTATATAAATTTGGTCGAAATTAATGCATTATTAAATTTGTTGTAATTATTTATAATTATAGCATGTTATTTAATTTCATATATCTTTGCAGCCTCTGTTCCACTACTTCATGAGGACCCTTTTAACTAGCTGTAAGCTAGAAGACACTGGAACAACACTCGTCCCAGGACAGGACATAGACAACCAGAAAGACTTGCCGCAAGCCATATACATACACTTCCTAACGAGAATCATCATTGACAGTCGTCTAGCTTCGGATATTATGTATTACTCCGCTAGTTTAGCTGAATTGGCGTTCAACAATCTCACTAGCCCGTATTGGCAAATCAGGTGGGTCTAACAGTCTAAAATATGTAGGCTGTTTAAACTTAGAAAAATAGTAGAATAACGTAATTGAAGAGTGGACTGAGCATAAATAACTCTTAGCAAAATCAAGTTATTTAGCCTTATATATTTTTCTAGTACAGTAAAGGGCAGGGAGACTATCCAGATGCATCAGAGTATTTTCACTTTTTGTTTAAACCTTGCCACCATATTATTAAAAAGAAAGAAAGAACATTTATTAGCAACAGTAGAACACAAAAAACAAGAGTTAGTAAGAAATCAACTTTTTGTGTCCTATTTGGTTGTGTAACAATGAAATCTTTCCTCTCGAATATATTGTTAAACTGGGTATGATATTTTCTAAGGAAAATTATGCACTATTTTCAGAAATGCCGCTCTGCAGCTATATGGTGCCCTTATTCCGAAACTTATAGGGCAGAACAAACAAGCTGGCATTGAAGAGGGAACTATTGCAACTGTGGCCTTCGACGAGTTCAGAACTCATTCCCCGAAGCTGTGGAGCTACATCAAGTGCCAATTGTCTGTCAGTAACACTTCTGTAAATATTATAGCTCAGTCGGACTTAGTACCTGTTCTCAACTTGCTGGCAAGTTGTGCGGCACGATACAATTTCAATTCAGATACCAGTGGTTCAAATAATTTGGAAGAATTGTTTGATGGTTTTATGCATCTATTAGGCAGTTCCATATTTGTTGTGCGTAAACTAACAACCAAATGTATTTTCAATATATTTGCATTTGTACGAGTGTATGAAGAGTTGTTAAAAATGAATGAGACCATAACAGAAAACAAACTACATGGATGCCTGCTACTAACGCAGTTGTATAGCAAGTTATATGCTCACAGGGTAGGGCAAGGTTTATATATTAATGAATTTACGAAACTGCAGGAGCGCTTTCGTCAAATCATGATTACCAAAAAGCACTCCTTCATGTGTAAAAGTCTGTATGAAGAAATTTGGCACAAGGGAAGTATTGAAAGCATAAAGAAAGCATTTTGCAAATTACAAAAGTGTAATGAACCAAACATACACAACTGGGCAAATCATCGATTATTTAGATCTGTCCGAGATTGTGCACCAGCAGACATTCCACAAATACTTAAGATAGTCATAAATGATAATCAATCAGAAGAACTATTGTTGCCAATACATGACAAACTGGTGGGGACACATGTGCCTCCAAATATCCTGGATTCCATTGTTGACATCCTCATCAATCGGGTAGAACAAGCCAACAGTTTTTACACGTGGAAAATACTTTATGAAATATCTCTTAAACAAGCGATAAATACAGATATTGCCAAGAAGTGCCTTCAATCGAATAATTTTCATGTATCTTATAAGTTGAGATATATTCTCCCACTTGCAGCAAAAACAAGTAATGTGTGTGGCGAATATCTGACTAAGATATCCGAGTTAATCTTGCATTTATCGGACCCTGATAATGCTGATTGTGACATGAGATACATTGCTGCGTTGGCAAACAATCACTTGGCTGAACATGCGTTCAAACTTAGTGATAAAGCTAAAATAAATGCAATAAAGACATCTGTAATGCTACTTCAAGATGAAGACGAAGATGTTCGTAATGCCAGTGTGCTTTTTTATAATAATGCTACCTCACAATATACTTTACATCCATTTATTTGTTTAAATAAGATATTAAAAAAAGACTATTTACAACAAATATTTAAACTTAGTGACATTAGTATTAAAGTTTTATGCTGTGAAGTTAATGCCTTATTACAAAGTTTTTCCAAAAGCAATACTGATGAGTTCAATCCATTTAGTAATGATACGAAAAATATTTATTTAGAAGTAGACTATATACAGCAACTAGTTGACATTTTACATTGTTCTTAGATTTTAGACTACTGTTTCATCTTAAATTTCACTGGTTTAGTCATGTACAATTTTGTAGCTAATATTAAATAAGTAATAAAGCCCTCGTCCAGGATGTTAGCGAACGTTATGTGGCTGATGATGATTAAATAAGTGCAATAGAAACATGATATTAAAAATACATTATAATTAATTTGTTTTTTTATCCCTTGCTTATCCACGCTCGACACTGGCAAAAATTATTGGCACAAGCTAATAGATTGCCATTTAAAAAAAGACTTAAGGCGAGGCTATACGGGCCATATTTTACGACAATTTGTGGCTGCAATACTGTGGCCGGCACCATTGCTAACAATGTAAGCCACACTATGCAATATTTTAAGGATGGCTCGGCATTATAGCCACATATTTTTTGGTATGTCAAAATGTTTTTATGTGTAGTCGGCGTGTGGCTGACCGATCGCCTCGCAATCGAAAATACTGCAACATTGCTGGGCTATCTATATTGTTCTATTTTACTGTATATGCTCGTCCCTTTCTCCCAATGTAGGCTCGGAAATGTTTGCCAATAATTGCAGCTACAAATTTTTGTAGAATATGGCCCGTTTAGGAGAGGCTTTTGACTTTGCTAAAATATAAAATGTGCTGTTAACAATAGAGATATGAATATTTCACACTATTGATAAAAAAATCACTAAAATACATTTTGAATAGAATAAGTTGAGGTGTAAATTTTTATATTATTATTTAGCTAAAAAATAAATAGTTGTGTTTCATCAAATGCTAAGCATAATCAACTAAATTGCCATAAAATGTAGACTAGTCATTATAGGTAGATATTTTGCTGATCCTTGTAGAAATATTATTTGGAAGCCATTTTATTCTTCATAGTAATATCTTGGTGTTGACGTATCATCTATCTGTATGGAAACAATATGTCTGCCAGGAACCATTACAAGGCCAAGAACTCTTGGCATGTCAACTTCACCATCAGTGCTTTTCAGATATTCAGAGCAGGCTCCTGTAAAAATACAATATAACCGTTTAACTATTATAGTTAGTTACTTATATTATTATGAGTCTGGTTTATTGTTATCATGTTTATTCATATTGGTATATCTAGTTTGATTTGAAAGATATGTTCTTCAGACCAAACACAACTAGACTTACAAGCCACGTACACCTTCAATTTGTCTCTTCCTCCAAAATGTATTGAAAATCATGTACATCTGGATCCAAACTGTCACTGCTAATTAGACAGTTATGATCAAGGTATAATAACGGGGTAGGTATATGCAGTAAGGCACTGAAGACGTGTAGTTTTAGTATTAAATACAAACTGTGACACCCTTTATAATGACATCCCACAAGATTGGGATAATAAGTATCATATGTCTGTCTCCTGGTCTTAGCAACCTCTTCACCAAATTTCAGCCTAATATCTTTAGCCATTCTTGATTTGTAAGTAGTGTAATTAACACAACTTTCCTTTATATATATATATATACATAGATTTTAACACTAAATAATTATGCCTAAATTATTCACACATTACTTTAAGTACCTAACAATAATTTAATATTGATTGTTAACTATTTATTACTTTCGTGAACATTCTAGAGGAATCTCTAGAATTTACCAATAGAACTATTATTTATCTTATTCAGGACATATACATAAGATCTATTGCTTTGGATCTTGTAGATTACATTGCCGTTGCTAAATATTACTACAAAAAATTAGTATTAAGTCTGCTTATCATGCATTATTGCAATAACATATAAATTAAATACATAAAGAATTTGAACACACCTAGTATTACATTGGCATCTCTATCAGTGCACAAGAATACACCAACAAGTATTCTGCCATCAGTCATTTCAATTCGGAAGTTTAAATTCAGTAATTTTCTTAATTT
This sequence comes from Conopomorpha cramerella, assembly GCA_012932125.1. Classification (NCBI taxonomy): domain Eukaryota; kingdom Metazoa; phylum Arthropoda; class Insecta; order Lepidoptera; family Gracillariidae; genus Conopomorpha; species Conopomorpha cramerella. The sequence goes on along the minus strand of SJJU01000442.1, from coordinate 21,089 downwards.
AGTCCGTCCATCTTCCACAAATTCTTCTTCCTGCAAAATACCAAATAATATGGGTTTAGTGACAGTGTTCGTTATTTGGTAATGTATGATTGTTCTTTCACGTAAAAACTATTAAACTGATTCTAACGAAACGAATACCACAGGTTACATATCATGCAAAATTTACCACGGGAGCGGCACAAACCTCATAGGGCATAGCTGGTACAATAAAACAGATGGTTGAGATTCGAAAATTGTAACTAAAATAACCTTACCTTCGGGAATTCATTAGGTTGTTGGGCGTCACACATTCTACTTATTCAAGGTTATCAATGATTAAGATAATGTTCGGAAAATCAAGTAAAGTAGATCTTTTAATGTTTTCAGTAAATATAAAACAACAAAGGAGATTTACAATAGCGAGCTACGACAGTATCAAACAAAAACACCAACAATATGATTGAATACGATCAGTCGATCACTACACTGCCAGTCGAACCATCAGTTCTGCAAATCCGTGTCAGTCGGGCTTTGACATATTTAAGATAACCTAAAAATCTAAAGAAATAAACATATTATTGTATTGTACCTGAGTATTGCATAGTATGAAGTTTTTATTTTATTTCAATTACAATAATTATTAAATATATATATATATTTATGTGTAGACTCGCATAATGGAGGGTAGAATCCCTATTGAATTGGACAATTTTAAAAACAGATTCAAGTATTATAAATCCAATACACCCAAACCATCACTAGAAAATGTTCTCAAGTATGATAATTTTATCTGTGAGGTACGTAAATAATTTAGTATGATAAATGTACATCTACAGTGAAGTAGTTTCTGATTTTCAATTTATTTGCTTTAATCAGTTTGTGTTGAACAACATAGGTACCTATGTAATTATAAATTTAAGGAATTGCATATAAAATATTTTACATGTTTCAATAGGTACATGAGACAAAAGTAAATCTTATGGCATATTTGGAGTATAGACTATTGGGTGATGAGCTTTGTCACTACAAACATCAAGGTATCAAGTCCCTAAAGGTCCCATTCTAATGGAGGTTATGGATGTGAGTTTATGTGTTTATTCATCATCATCCACAGCCTATGTTAATCCACTGCTGGATACAGGCCATGTGTATATTAAATTGAATTAATTCAATATTATAGTTGACTCAGCAAAATATGACCCATGTTTTCAACATTTTCATGACTCCATTATTTAAGAAGCAATTTGGTAGTTCAACATTTTTAGAACCCAGAATCTTCTAAATAGTTAAAAAGAAATAAACACATTAATTTACAAAATAACTCAACTCAATAACTCAATTGGTACATTGCAGGACTCAAATGTAGAAATTAGAGATGACAAAAGAATAAAGATCCTGGGATTGCAAGACTTAAAGAATTGGAAGGTGTGTAGAGTTGACACACACCCTGGCCTCATAATTATTCCCAATCCTTTTACAAGTTGGGGCCAAAGGTATTGGGTTCAGCAGTGTCTTGAAGTGTACCCCCGTGCACCAAATAAAAAGAATATAGATATTGAAGTTCTCTTACATGATTGGTGGCGAAGCTGTCATGAAGATAGTTCATGTAATAAACAGCTAAGGAAAAAATTGAGGTGGACTACCCTAGGTTTTCATCACAATTGGGATACAAAGGTACATAATTGCGTTGTTCTTAATTTCATAATATTAATTAAATAAATGTATCTTATATATAGGCTGGTAATTTGAGTTTAATCAAATCACTGAATAGTAACTTGCAATGCAAGTATAAATTAACTGTGTATGCTTATCTATAATGGAGAATATTGAAGTGTATAATATGTTTTAAAGTTATTAATTCACAGTAATTTTTTGTACTGCATTTTGAATCCATGTTTATCTGTTTTTCATTGTTGATGTTTCAATACAAAGTGAGGAATTGTGGTTTAGATATCAACATACACTGAGAGTATATACTCAGTAAAGAATATCTGTTGCCTTTATAATTTACTTTATTACATACATACACTTCACGCCTGTCTCCCAGAGGGGTAGGCAGAGACTACAGATCTCCATTTGTCACGATCCTGACATACCCCTTTCGCTTCATCTACATTCATACATCTTTTCATACATGACCTCCGGTTTCGAGTACTTTTCACGCCACCTTCGGCCAGGACATCACCAATCTGGTCTTTATATGTCCTTCTGGGGCGACCTCTACTCACCCGGCCCATTACATCACCCATATAAATCTCTTTCGTCAATCGACTTTCATCCATTCTCTCCATATGCCCAAACCACCGAAGCATGCCCTTTTCAATCTTGGTCACTACGTCTTCCTTCAAACCGCAACTTTCCCTTATCACACTATTCCTTATCCTGTCATTCAATGTCACACCTTTCATGCTCCGCAATGACCGCATTTCTACGGCATTGACTTTACTTTTATGCTTCTTCTGCCATACCCAACTTTCACTCCCGTACATTAAGGTAGGTGCCAGTACAGCGTCATGGACAGCCAATCTTGCCTTTTTCGACATGAATTGGCTCTCCATAACACTGCGAAGGGCACCGTTAACCTTATTACCCGCACTCACTCTTCTTTCAATATCTTTGTCAAACTTTCCATCACTTGTAAATAGAGATCCCAAATATACAAACTCATCCACTTGTTCAACTTTCTCACCGTCAATCATGCACTCACAAACTGTCCTTTCATTATTTTCGACTACCATTACTTTGGTCTTACTAACATTCACTTTCATTCCTTTCCTTTTCAATGACTCATTCATACAATTAATCATCTGCTGCAATTCATACGCCGACGGTGCAAGAAGAACTTGATCGTCAGCATATAAAAGGCATTTGATGATTAAACCACCCATATCTAGACCCCAATCACGACCTTTCAGATCTTCCAAACAACTGTCCATGAACATACTTACTTATTATTACTTTATTATTACTTGGAATTTACAGGTTTATCAAGAAGATTGCCAATCATCTTTCCCGGAAGACCTAGCTGAGTTGTGTGATGTAATTGCTCAATTTCTTGGGTACAATTGCTTCAAAGCAGAAGCAGCTATTGTGAATTACTATCACATGGATTCAACTCTATCTGCTCACACAGATCATTCTGAAATCAACTTGGAAGCCCCTTTGTTTTCTTTTAGGTGTGTATGTATAATAAATGTAGTACTTAGTTCCATTATAACAATTTTATTTAAGTTGTTCATTACTTATTAAATGATGGGAATTTAATATCATTACCTTCAGATTAATGACTACTGAAATATTGAACTCTGGGATTACAGAAGTAGTTATATGTATGTACAGATATGTAATTGCGATTATACAGTCGTACATTTTTGCATGAACAATAATAGAAATTCATCATCATCAGCCCATACTCGTCCACTGCTGGACATAGGCCTCTCCAATTGGACGCCACTGTGATCTGTTTTCGGCTTCTCGCATCCAGCTTCTGCCAGCCATCTTGCGTATATCATCAGTCCACCTTGCCTGAGGGCGTCATACACTCCGTTTGCCGAGACGCGGTCTCCACTCGAGACCTCGTTTTCCTCAACGGTCATCGGTTCTACGGCTAATATGGCCGGCCCACTGCCACTTCAGCTTGCTAAAACGATGAGCTATGTCGATGACTGGTTTTCTGTCGGATCACTTCATTTCTGATTCGATCCTTCAGAGAAGCGCCGAGCAGTGTATCCTACCTGTAATGACATACGGAGCTGAGACGTGGACACTGACGGCACGGCTGGCCCACAAGCTCAAAGTCTTCAATCAGTGTGTCCTACCTGTAATGACATACGGAGCTGAGACGTGGACACTGACGGCACGGCTGGCCCACAAGCTCAAAGTCGCACAGCGGGCTATGGAAAGGGCTATCCTTTCCGTAGCACACTGATTGAAGACCTTGTCTTCAGGCACTGTGGGATCGCTGATGTTAAGACTCGACGTAACTTCCCAAATGCTGCCCAACCCAGCTGAATTCTTCTGTTTACCTCGTCCTCGAAGTTGTTTCTACCCAACTGCAATGTCTGCCCAAGGTATACATATTTTTGAACAACTTCGAGAACGGTGCCGTGTACTGAAATCGGTTCCGGTAGAACATGTTCATTGAACATGACCTTGGTTTTATCCAAGTTCATCCGTAGGCCGATCCGTAGAGAAGAATCAGCTAGGTCATTCAACATCAGTTGAAGGTCCTGCAGCGTTTCTGCCATGATGACGACGTCGTCTGCAAATCGCAAGTGAGAGATGTGTTCGCCATTGATGTTGTTGCCACGTCCTTTCCAATGCAGCGTCTTGAACATATCCTCCATTGCATTTCTGAACAATTTCGGGGAAATAACATCGCCTTGTCTCACTCCACGATGCAATGGTATGGGACTTGTCTGCTGATTTTGTACTTGTACGGACATGGTGGCAGCCTCGTAGAGGCATCTTATCACTTGGATGTATCGCCAGTCAACTTGGCAACGCTGCAGAGACTCCAGAACGGACCAGATCTCAACCGAGTCAAGGCCTTCTCATAGTCCACGAATGCTAGACACAGGGGCAGATTGTATTCTTCAGTTTTCTCTATGATCTGCCGCACTGTGTGGATGTGGTCTATGGTGCCATAACCGCTTCGAAATCCAGCCTGCTCCGGAGGTTGATATTCGTCGAGTCTTCACGCAAGACGGTTTGTGATCACTCTTGAAAACAGCTTGTAGACGTGGCTTAGAAGAGAAATGGGTCGATAGTTCTTCAACAGGGTTTTATTTCCCTTTTTGAAGAACAGGATGACCACACTTCTACTCCAGCCTCCGGAGTTCTCCCTTCGAACAGGACAGCGTTAAAAAGCTTTTGGAGCTCCTTCAATATCAGTTTAACTCCAGCCTTCAACAGTTCTGTTGTAACGCCATCCTCTCCTGGAGCTTTTCCGTTTTTGAGCTGTCTAAGAGCGATCCCAATTTCGCCAGCACTGACTTCTGGCAGGTCTTCGGTGAAGTGGCGTGTTAATGTGGCTCTAGAGTCCCCATTTTCGGGAACAGGACGAGATGCATGCGACGCGTACTACCGGCCATAGAAGTCTTCAACTTCCGAAAGGACTGACGGCTTCGAAGTGACGACTTCTCCACTTGCTGTGATCAATTTCGCAAGGTGGCTTCTTCCAAGAGATTGTACGAATACTTTTGACCCCCGATTCTGCTCTTTCTAATGAAAGAGTATTGTAGCGTCGGAGGTCGTGCCGCACGTGCAATCTCTTGGTTTAGAGCCCGCCTTGCGGTCGAAGTGACGGGCGGATTTTCACGTCGTTCCGTCATCAGCCGCAAAGTCTTCTCAGACATTTTTGACTTACTGCCCTTACGCTGCATTTCACAAAATCTCGTACCCTCTTCCCTGAGGACCCGAGTCACATTTTCTAGGTTCTTGTTCACGTCTGCTGTGGTTTCCACGGCAACGAATCGGTTCTCCAAACTTAGCTGGAAAGCTTCGGATCCCATTATGGTTTGGAGCATGGTTGGTTGGAGCCTGGCTTTCATCAGACGGACACGTTCAGCCTTAAGGTTGATATTCAGAGAGCCTCTGACTAGTCGGTGATCGCTACCGGTATTGAACTTGTTGATCACAGAGACGTCTCTGAATATGTGCTTTTTGTTCGTCATGATGAAATCGATCTCATTTTTAGTCTAGTATCGGGGCTTTGCCAGGTCCACTTCCTTTGGGGCTTTTTCTTAAACCATGAGTTCATCAGAAATAGCCCCTCTCGTTCGAGGAAGTTTACGTATAGAAATTGCACTAAGTAAATTACAATATAGCTTTTTTTCCATTATTGCCAAAGAAAAAAAATGTAGGCTTAGATATGCACATTTATGTACATACTTCACTAAACAATTGTTCTTTTACAGTTTCGGCCAGTCTGCAATATTTCTCATTGGAGGAAGAAACAAGAGTGTGACACCAACACCAATAATGCTTAACAGTGGAGACATATTAATCATGTCTGAGGAAGCTCGACTATGCTACCATGCTGTTCCGAAAATTTTAAGAGCTCCTTCAGATACATGGAGTGCTGACGCGGAATTAGTAGATGCAACATCATCTATTCAAGCGATACAATTTAAATATATAAAAAACATTGAGGAAGTCCTAAATAAAATTGAGAAAGTAAAGAAATGTTCAGACTGTTCACAATTCCTAGATTATATAAAAGAGTCTAGGATCAATGTAAATGTTAGACAAGTACTGCCTGACCATCACCCTAGGAACCTCTAGTCTCTCTTGTTTAAATTGAAATATACCATATTTGGTGGTGTTAAACTTTGCACTCAACTTATCAACCACAAAAAAGGAGCAAAATGAAAATGGGCCTTGTTGAGAACAAAGTCTATAGTTGTTACACCATGTTTAAGGAAGTGGAAGAATACCTACTACAAAATTTGTTGTATGAATAAGCTTTCACCCCTCTGTAAAACTAATAAATTATTTGAAAGGCTTACTTCCATCTGCTCCCGCTTGGTGATCCCACATGGTGAAGAACATAATTAGTATAAAGAAGTTTCTTAGTTTAAAGATCAAATGGGGGTCTCGTGTTTTCATCATATTACCTATATTATATGCTCCCGATTTATTTATACCGCAAAGATAATATGTCAATTTTCGTACACAGCTCACGTACGTAATAGTAAGATTTTAGCTTGACATTATGGGGAATATATTGCAAATTATAAGTGGCCAGCCGACATCAAATAAGATCCTCGACACCCATCTGGCGATACGAACTTATTATCAATATTAAGTCCGGTTATCTTCCAACCTGGAAAATTCAACTTGGGTTGGATACTGGGAATATCTCTCCTGTCCTAGCATTCAACTTAGCTAGGTTGGATGATAGGAATACATGTTTTTTCTCCGAAGTTCCAAACTTCTAATGTACATTCGTGTACATAGTTTTATTGCGCACTCGAACAATATGCCTAATTATATAGATAATAATGACCTATTTATGGTAAAATCATTTTTTTCTTTCATAATGTGTCTAAAAATATTATTTTTCTGACTAGGTTGGAAAAGCGGACTCCGCATCCGAGAGCAAATCCGATTTTTCAACCTAGCTAGGTTGCACACTAGGACATACCGATTCCCAGAACCCAACCCGGGTTACTTAAGATAGGACTAACCGGATGATATCATCTGAATTAAATAAACATTCCAGCTGGGTCTGGTAAATGAAGTGTCGGATCAGTTAAATAAAGTACCTAAATTTGTAAATATTCACCCAGAGTGCCCAAGAAAATAACGTGAAACATGTACCACCTATTGTAAATACCTAACCTAGGGACGGATGTTCCTCCAATAATAGTATTAAGCATAAAACTGTCTGTGATTTCAATAAAACAAATGTATAGAGTGTAAAATCACTTGTAATGCACAAATACATAAGTTATTTGTTAATATAAATCTGATTTTTTATTTATTAATGCGTTATTACGCATCTTGTAGTCTTGGAGCGGAGGCGGCGATGACATCACTGAAAACAATTATTTCTTGATTAGTGATGGCCTGTTAATCTTGAGTAGAGGTTGCGATGTGATTACTGAAACAATTATTTCATGATTAGGTAGTGATTGATAATCTCTATCAAGAAAGGATTATGGAATTCAGTTTATACAAGGTGATCCGGAAAATACCTTTCTAAGTTCTACTGTTTCTGCAGAACCTACTTATTTATCTATTTCAGCAAGTCTGCTGTTTACCGGAATGTCGAGTTGTCGATATAGCTAATTATGCATTTTAGAGGTCGAATTTTTAAACACCTTTGTGTGTGTTTCGTAGGGTGGATCTGATTAAAAGATAAGTATGTAGTGAAGTTGATTTAACAAAATGGAATATTCCTAATTCCTCTGTCGGATACTGTGTGTGGGTTCGAGTCCGACCACAGTGTGCCAATAGGTCTTTAGGCTAATATGCATTTTATGTTACAGCTGTAGGTAACTAGATATCCTATAATAAATATTCGATGGGAAAGTATCGCGAGGACACCAGCAAACCAAAAATTTTACACTTAGTTTAAATTTACTTAGTTTTAGTTTAAAAAGTTTACACTTAAGTTCTTACATTATAGGTTTAGTTACAACTTAGAAGTAATTTTTCTGACATTACACAAGTTAACTACTAGAAGTTTAAGGTACCTAAGTATGTGGTGTTGTTGTAGGTTTCGTAACCAGTCGCAAGAGCGATAGGTACCTATTCCTCTGGTACTTTTCGCCGGAAGCGCCACAGCAGTCATGACGACACTTGTTGACAATGGACCACAGCCATATGACTAACATTCCACTCACTGTATGTATAGTACGTAACAGTAGGTAGGTAACTCACAATGGGCTCAATCTAAAAGTTGTCAGTATTTCTTAGGGATATAAATGCGCGAATACATGACCCATGTATCAAATACATTGTCACAGGCCAAAAACGTGTTATTGCGGTTATGTTTGATTTCATTTTATTGCAATAGTTGAATAAAACATGGGAATTTAACGGTTCTGAGGGTAAGTTACAAAATATGTGTGGAGTTTATCGATTTCTTAAAACCTATGATCTGATTTAACCGCGAATTAGGTACTTGTAACTTTATTCAAGATTTTCGCACACAGGCTGTCCTAAATGATACAACCTGTACAGTTAGATACCTTCAGTAAAATGACGGTTTAAACAATCATGTAGGCAAGGTACTTGGAATTGACAAATCTTACCATCATTGCAAGGTGAAGCCAGTATTGACTCGCCGCTCTTGTGGAGGTCACAAGAGTCCCAGAAACAATCCAAATAAGTACACTTGGCCACGTCACTGTTCCTTGCCCATATTAGAGATATGGCTTCTGATGCTGTCGGCTTCAAACATTTGCTGCACTCCATTACGCCATTAGGTGATTTGTTCTCAAGTAAAATCATACAATTTATGTAAGCAGGCAGATCAGACCTGTGTTAGTAACACTTGATAATTTTTATAACACTAGATATGAAAAAAAATCTTGTTTACTAACTTTCTAACAATGTCCAACCATCATATTTATTTTGACGCCATTTTGTTGAGTTTTTTTTGTTATAGTTTTGGTTTTGGTTTTATATTGTAACGGTCATATATAATTTATAAAGATTTGTGCAACTTTTTATTACTTTTCCACATTCTTATGTAGGACGTAAATGCAAAAAAAAAATTAGTTTTTGTCGTTTTTATTCACCGAGGTCTTGGTTCCTCGAACATCTTCCTTGAACCCTAGCGGAATGCATGCAATGAATGTTCGTGGAAAGGTTCATTATGACACGGTGATATTGATTCTGCAAATAAGAGTCGAAGTTTGTGGTTGCAGTTTCTAGCGAAGCGAGCTTTATTCGAGAATACTTAGTTTCGAATGTAGAGCCTAGATCAAAATAGGGCACTGTCATTAAGTGTCGCTAATTGATTTCACTGCAGATTAGCACTAGTCCTGAATCTCTCGTTAGAGATTATTTATGTTCCTTGTCCTGTATCTATAGTAGCCTCGCGACATTGGCCACAAAACTAAGCGTTCACCTATCCACATTGTGCGCCTCGGAGGTGGAAAAGAACAGACCTACGTTCGTCAAGGCGAAGAAAATGAAAAAAGGAAATGTAAACGGAGCGAGTGCGTGTCTGGTGGTCGCACTTGTATGTTTTTTATATCAACTTATACTTATTACGGTCGATGCCGATAGGTAGACACTGGGCACTTAGATGAGCCACGGCGCTGTTATACAATTGAGCGCTAAACATGACAGTTATTACTGATGAAATACCCACATGCCATCATGTGGGGCTCAGATTTAAGGCATTTCGATACGAAAAACACGTTTATTAAATGCGGCTTTTAGACGTGCATCACATACATATACCTATACAACTGATTGCTCTACAGACATGACAGCATGGAGGCTGGAAAGTTTCAATATTCAATATGTGCTGATGGCATGGCAGTATTCATTCGGCGGCTGCTAGTGACTTCTCGCGCTATCGGATTCAGAGGCGCCCCATTCAGATCCCGCTGAATGCCACTCGACAGTGCACCACAAGGGTGCCAAAAGCACACGATAGTGGCCCATGCTATAAAGGCACAGAAGTCATACTGGAATAGGATAAAATGCCCATGAGCATAACTACGTATCTGTTGCAAAGAACAGATAGTCTATTTGCCATTTAGCTTTTCTGAATGAAACGTAGATCGGGACGTTATTTAACAGTTCGATGAACGAATTCCCTTATCTGCACATAACTTTAGCTCAGCCTTTGTGAAATTAATGGCTGTAGAGTAAATCAACATAAACGGTTAATGTGAATGAACCCCGTTAGTCATAATAAGTATAATGATTATGTAGTAACTAATTCACTTAAATAGGTACCTACCTACATAGGTTAAGGTACCATCATCATTTCGTGCAAAATTTTACAAGTCAGATACAAGCAGTTGCCTACCTAACTACAAAATAGTGTTATAGTTATATAGGTAGTTACTATCTAGGCACGCTTTATGACCCGCTTCTCTTATCTCTACTCTTTGAGGTTATCGCATGGATGCTCGTAAGGCTGCGTAGTAGGGAATATTACAACTTTGTATCTCGCCTGTAAACACTCACCGCAAAGTGTGTGTTCCGTTTTACTGCTCACAACTTATTTCATAAAGGGGAGATTGCACACCGTACTTCCGAGCCACGGTTTACGTGAACCTTTTTAACACTGTTTAGGGAATGTTAACGGTTTGTTTTAACAACTGGCTTTTGCGCTGCGAAACTTGTTGACGGTGTTCGAACAATGTAGGTATGTTGTAGGTGTGGGGCCTTCTATGCATGAGTGTAGTGCCCCGCTCACCGGACACGTTTCTGGGGTTTAGAATTACGGATGCAAATCGGTGTGAAGCCGCGTATCATTCGCGTATTGTGTGGGCTTGCACAACATTGCGGCACCTCTAAAGCCGGCACCTTTTGACTTATCTATTTAGGCACTATATAGTGCTGAAATACCATAGACTAGGTAATGTTACGTACCTATTTCATTTGATTTTATAAGCACAAGTAAACGGTCACGCTCAAAATGAGTAGTTAGGTAACTTGTAAGTATTGTAAAGAAAGAAGAGAACAGACAATGACCATATTTGGTAGTAAGTATTACACTTTTATTATTACTACTGGAGAGTTACTACCTACCTACTTATTAATAATCTTTATCTTTAAACGAGCAATTCTTGATCCGAGATTCCAATTATATATCTAATATATAAAATTCTCGTGTCACAGTTTTCGTTGCCATACTCCTCCGAAACGGCTTTACCGATTTTCACCAAATTCTATATGCGTATTCAGTAGGTCTGAGATCGGCTACTATCTATTTTTATCCACCTGCCAGTTGTATTTCTCCCAATACACGGGGTACAAAGGCAACTTATTATGGCAAAACAAATGTTTGCCGGGACAGCTAGTATATATATATAATTGGAATCTCGGAAACGGCTGCACCGATTTTCATGAAATTTGGTATGTAGAGGGATTTGGGGGCGATAAATCGATCTAGCTAGGTTTAATTTTTAGAAAACATCTTTCCAACCGTGTTTTCGGGCATGAAAAATTGCTCAAATTGTTAATACGACTCTTACTGACATCTATTGCCGAGTAGTAATACTATGCTATACGTAGGATGGTGCGGGGGACGTTTTGGTTTTGAAGTAACTAGAGATGGGGTTATGAAAAAATCGAAGGAAAATAATCGATTTTTTTACTTCGAGCGAAGCTCGGTCGTCCAGGTACTTAAATTTTAAGTAAGTAGCTAACTTGTACCTATTATAGAATAAGTGATGATGATTTTGGATTACCGGATATGTAGGTAATAGTAATTGGGCCTCCAGGTAGATAAATGTCAGTGTACTACCTGTCGAACGCATATTTCCCCGGCGGAGCCATGAATGTGACAACATCATGGATAAGATCTGCTAAAGTTGTCTGAAGGAGCAAGTGGCATAGTTGAATGAGCCGTCGTCGTCGGTTCAAGCCGACCTCGACGTCGTTGCCTGCAAACTGCAATCAGCCTTGGCACATTGAAAGCTCCTCCAAACATACCCAACATCGCCAGATTGATGAATAACTTTGGTAGATACCAATTTTCAGATGCGCTAGATATTTAAGTTAGAATATTTTTGTAGCACTCGCCTCTAATTTGAGCCGGTTATAAACAGTTGAAACGAAACAATCAATTAATAAACATAATACAATTAGGACCTTACTAAAAACTTGATAGTCGATAGTTACACCAAGCTCAACTTAATTGTCAATTGTAGGAATGACAAATAAGGAATAATCAGTTTCAGTACATAGACCTGTAACAACTTGATAAAAATAAATCTAAATACATATATAAAAGGAAAAGCTGACTGACTGACATATCAACGCACAGCCCAAACGGCGAAACGTAGACACTTGAAATTTGGTACGAACGTAGCTTACGTACCATAGGGGTGCACTAAGAAAGGAATTCCTGAAATTCCCACGGGAACGGGCATAAACGGGAAAATTATTTTGTATGAAAATTCTGAAATTTGAGATGCAGGTACCTACTACTACAGTGCTATGCGAATGAAATCGCGGGGCGTCCACTAGTAACTTATATAAGTTGTACCAAGTTTATCAGTAAGGTTTAAACCTATTTACCTAATATAGGTACTTACTTTATTTACAAAAAACAAACATCACTAAACAACAGGTTTCCATAATACGCTGATGGTAAAACAACATAATAGAACAAAGTGCTTGCCTACGTAATAACGTACTTACTATTACCTATACCTAATAGGTAAATAATTTAAATACTTTATTACATGGGTCATTCTACGATCAGCGAAAAAAATGGTTATTGCGATAGAAATTTCCTAAAATGCATACAAAAATCATAATACAACAATCACACAGTTTTATTATCATTTTTTCATTAGTGTTATCAAGTCTGGATAAACTAAAACTTTTTATTTCATTTTCAAAATTTCCTTCTAATTAGTCAATGTCAAGGTCCGTGGACTGTTCGCAGTATACCCTGTAACTAATAACATTGAAATATGACCATAAAATGTACACTTAATTATTACATTATTGCTTTAAAATAAACATAAGATATGTCCTAAAATTAATACGTAAGCGGCGATTGCATAAATAACCAATTTTCTCAAATAAATATATTCTACGCCTGTTATTGTTTAGACGATCAATTCCGTACCCCAACTTTTTTGCCTATTTTTTTTAAATTACCAACTTATTATTTTTGTTTTATACTTGTAACACTAGTTCATTTGACAGTACTTTCCGGGTGAGATTCAGTGACCACTCCGTTGAGTTGTCCAGAAAAAAAATAAAATTTTGTGATTATTCTACGCTGTTTGTAAAGTTTCTTCGGTCAATTCTGTTCCTGAATTATTTAAGGTAGGTACTAAAGAAAATTTGTCCTTTCATATGTATGTAAACAGTGTTTCTTGACAACATTTGTTTTGCGGTTATGTTGATACTATGGGTGCTGTTGGTTAACGATAATTACACTTTTTTTTCGAAATCTCAATTCCGTGGATCTCAATTCCGTGTCAAATTGGAACCTGTCTACGGAATTGTCGCTGTAAAGTTTTGATTTTTAGATTGTTCTTATATTAATTTTTACTCTTGACTAAACAAATAGTGACAATCGAACTACTAAACTACGGACATTCGAAAAAAAATATTTATCGTCAATTGACATATGCTTGTAGTGTGTGGGCTTTTGACAGTTTTGCTTTACCTATAGGTGCTTACTGCTATCGCAATGGCTAGTTAGCGACTAAAACTAAATGAAAAACTAAAGAAAAAAGGTGAGAGCAAAAAAAGGATGGATATTTAAGAAGGAAAAGAGAAAAACTGAAACAAGACCCTATTGGTTAAAGTTCAAAGGACAGATAGAGAACGTCATAGAAAATTGAGAGAAAAAGGGAAAATAAGACAATTAAATATTATACTCCGCGCAAAAAATGAAGGATACAGCAATATTGGCGGAAGGAAGCGCAGAAACACGGTGCTAAGAAGGCATAACCAAAAAAGGATGAAAATACTATTGGATGAGAACACTCCCCCGACGAGTGCAGCTGCAACTCCGAATACACTCAATAGTAGAAATACTTTGGCAACTAGGAACAGAAGAAATTTAAAAGCCTAAAACATTACACTTAAAGATAAATTTCGTATTGTCGGAAATCAGTTGTTTACGTATAGAATGAGATTGTAGCGGAGTAAGCGAGAGCAAAAATCACGAGTTAAACTCTGTATTCAAGCCGACAGCAGAAAATCGGTATGGAGTATGGAATTGCTAGTAAAAGCATCTTACAGTTCTAAAATAACTGACGATAATTCAGGTGATGTTAAACCTGTGTGTTGCATGATTTCAGTAAAAGATGTGTATTCGGACGAGTCGTCAGATGCAAATCAAAATTATTGCAAAACGAATTATAATCAAGAATTGAAAATGTTCTAACAAGGTTCTAACATTCGTGACAGATGTGAAAAAATGTGTCAGTAACGTTTTCTTTGACACTTCTAGTGATGACAGTTCATACTGACTTTTCTACTTTACATAACTAAAGTCCACGGAATATACTTCATCATCTGAATACATTCCGTGGAAATTTTATAATTTCGATTTTTAGTCTCTAAAAATAAATAGACATTTATTTGTTACGGCAGATAGCTGTTTTGTTGACATCCTGCATTACATTTAAGACTGATACGTTGATGTCCTTTGATTTTTGTAGAACACTATGTTTTGTTTTTTCAATTCCGTGGACGTGCCGGTCAATCCCGTGGACTCTCTTTTACGTTTTATCGGATTTTCTCAAGAAATTATTATTTTTAAACAGTGTGACTATTTTTTTGTTCTTTTATTATTTAGTTTTTACCTAATACTGCAATAAATTTTCGTAAAGTACGATTTTAATTTTATTTTATTTCAAAACTCTCATTCGTAGAATGACCCATAGGACAGGTATTGGACATCAAAATTTTACTATAGCGTCAAATACCCTTTTTACTTAGGTTGACAACATGATTTACCTATTTATTGGATTTGGAGTTTTGTACACGCTTTCTGCGTGTCCAATCTATATTTTACTAATCTATGTCTTAAGCGTCATTAAAATACGCAGTCGTATAGTTTGTCTTTAGAATATCGCATAACTATGTGCGACTGTTAACTACTTCAAAAGGAATGATCATCATTGACACGTTACCTTTGTATGTAAAATGAGCGCGTTGACATGCGCCTGCGCCGGCAAAAAGAGCGCACCGCCATCCCTTTCGTATTATTGACATTAAATGGTCGATATAAATGCCGTTGGCGGATTACAAAATTTATTGGCTTCAAAATTAAAGGAGACCGATTTCAATGGCGACTGTTGACAGGCTTCGTTTATGGGTGACCGGAGTGGACGGGTAAAAAACTACTGTTCCTTTATATGAAAAAATGCACCAACTTCTCCACAATGGAGTATTTTATTCGTCGAAGTTGCGAATTTTTTTATACGGAATCTTCTTTGTGGCCGTTTCAATTGTTCTTAAGGATTCCGCTTAGCTCCTAATTAATAAGACTGGAAATCCCACAACTTTTTGTTTGCAGGTACATATATGAAGAAGAGCGTACGGACGGAGGTATATTTTTGTCCTCGTACGGAACAGGTCCGAGTGGACCATCGTCAGGGATTAATAAGTTCATCGCTGCGTTGCAAAAACGCCGTCGCTTACGGGCACGTTTGACATTATAAACTAAAATGAAGATAAATCTAAGATAAGTGGACAGGGCCTTGTCACTTGGCGTAATACATCTATTGACTTGCATGAGACCGGTATGTACGTACCAGACTCTAAATAAGCGAGCTTATAAGGGTCCCTTACAGTGCCCCATATTTTTTGTACGACATATTGTCGAGATTTTATTTCGTATGACGTAGGAGCATTTGGGTACCCATTTTCTCTAGTTTACCAGACAAATACCTGTTGGTAACATTTTAAGTACCTACATAGTTAAGTGTTTCTTAGTAATTAGAAAAAGAAATATTTAAAAAATAAAAGAATTTTAGAGTAATATTAGTTACTTGATCCTATTGTTGATTGACTCCTGGTACTTGGGTAACAATGTATAGAAACATAAATGTAGCTTCAGACGTCACAGTGCGTCCGACCGTGACAGTACCTGAAATTCCAGAGGCTGTATTGCACACTGGAGTGTAATAATGGGACAGAGGCTTGTTTGCGGGCCACAAAGTACAAAGCATGTTTGTCGAAGGCCTTTATAGATCGGTACTCGTATCCACCATACCTATAGAACGAAATTAATGTAGATGACGCAGACGCGGACTGGCTAACCTATACAGTTATGACGTTCACATGAGCCCCAGTTTCATGCCCAGTTTAACAGGTACAGTGACACCATTTAAACGAATTGATTAGGTTACTTAGTCCCGTCCTCCTACGTACAAGCAGACCCGATATTGTCAGCGGACTTTGAAGTCCTCGCGCGTAACTTAGTGGCCGGGACAGCAGACTAGGTACTTTGACGGTCGATTTTACGGCTTCATGTGGTAGCACCAACCTCCTAATATTATACGTATATAGGTAACTTAAATAGGAATAACGGGAATATACCTAAATGGAATAACGGGAGAAAACGACTGACTGTCAAATTACCTTTAACTATGGCAGTTCGTAAACAGACGGTAGATCAACAGTAGGTAGAGACAAATTATTGAGTATTGAGTATTTGGTACTTTACTTAATCCTGAATTTTAATGATAGGAGTCATTTATCTGAAACGAACAATTTTTTTTCCAAAAAAATCGTCTCATAGGCACGAGTCTAAAGACGAACGATTATAGAAATAAAATAAATAAATAAAGTAGAGATGCAGCTCGTCGTTTCCCACTATCTTTGTCAAATTATTATCTTTTTAAAAACTCCTCACTTCAGTTGTATACTTTTAGTCTAGCATTCAGTGACTGTACTGAAAAGAAAAAATGTAAGTCTACTTAATTTTTTATTTCAAACTCCCGAGAATCGAACAGTTAAAAACTTTAACGAATAATCAAGACTTTTATAAATGTCCAAAAAGTTTAAATGGTCTCTTTTATTGCGCATTCAAGCTTTCTGAAATTTCAAATGCTAAATGATTATACCTATCCCAAACTTTCCTAATAATTATGGGGAATATAAAGTACAGAGTTCTTAACTTTTAAGGATGATGTTATTGGTAAGTATTTACTTTAAACCTACCTGCTATTATCTTTATAGGTACTTCATGACCACCCACGGGTTTTCAAAATTGGGAGTTGTGTTTTATATTACTAGATCAAAATAAATAATTATGTGAAATCTGCCAAAGTTCGATGGGTTCGGCCGGTGTCGGCTCTAAAATAATGAATGACACTATCTAGAGAATGGGTAAGAATACTTTCAGCGCTAGTTTCACTAAAAAAACTCGATTGGTTAATTGATTGTTACTACAAGTTCGTCTGTTATATTGCCTCACTTATTCAGGGTCAGGCATAGGTTGCGCCATCTACTTTAAGTTTTTCGTTGTCTCCCCTATTACTACCAGCAATTGCTTAAAGTTGGCTTAGTATCTTGAGTTTTTCGTTGGTGTCAAATTTTCCTTTGAAGAAGGGCTATTTGAGTTGTTTGGGGGGGTATTAATCCATCATCGGAATCGGAGCCGACGCCGAGCTCCCTGCAGCTATCTATCTTCCGGGCTGCTCATCTTCGACACGTCTTTTATCGTCAACAAAATACTTTGGTTAAATAATATTTTCGAACTATTATTCATATTTCTATCCGTAGCTGTTTCTAGTCTCTCATTACATAGTATAACATTAATTCATTATAAATATTAATATTAGAAACACCTGAGCGTCATCACATAACCTACTACAAAGCAAGTTTATAAAGGTAAGTAGAATAAAATGTCTCACAGCTACGTAGAGAAACACCGACAAGCTTTGCAACTAGAATTACAGGTATACGTACCTACTTTTTATTTAAGTAGGTACTGCCGCGTAGTATTGTGGTGATAGATAAAATAGCTATTGGAGATCACTAACTTGTGTTACAGCTATAACGGCTTAATTCCACCGTAATTTGTGGACAGTCAATTCTAGGAATTTTATTTTCAGTTGAGGTTGGATGACTAGTGACTAGCATCGCCCGTCGTTATTTAAAAAAACGCAATTGAGGCACCTATTTTACCAAAAAATCCGTACCGTCATCACTGACTTCAAACTGCACAATTTAATTCTGAGATTTAATTGGACGCTTTACAGAGCTGCCCGTTTCCGCAAAAAATGAACGGTAGTTTTCCCTGTTCGACGGCTTTAATTAATACGTGGCTGTGTAAATAGGGAGCTGTGCAATTTACGTGTTTAAGACTTCATAGGATCTGTTTCACGTACATATTATACATATTGCAACTGATTGATCATATTGCAGAACATGTACATTCTAATGAAACGTTTTTCTGAAGAAACTATTATCACTTACCATAGTAGGGTACGCAAATATATCTCTACATCTAGAAATATAGCTACAAACGTTGAGTAATGCGTCCTACTTCCACATTAGCAGGTATGTAGGTATGTACCCACATCATGTTTATGTGTGCAGTGTTGGTTAGCTCAAAGCAACCAGGGCAGCAAAGCAAGGCCTCTGCGGTTTGCGGCTTGCGGCTCCACGTACATACATAAAATTACTTTCCCCATGCGGTGAAACAATAATGTTTCAACTTCTATTTTGAAGAGCTCGCTAAGAACACGTCTGATAATTTGTGGATACATGTTAAGTACCAGTGCATGCATTCACTTATTACTGAACTTCAGTCTTTTAAAAGAAAATTATTTTGTGTTTAAAGTTTTTCTTCTGCCGGTCAAGTTTATGGCATATTTTACTTTGACTAGACTTTAAAAGTTTGTTCACGAAAACGTAATAGCACTTCAGTGCTGCGTCTCATATAGATGATAACCTTTAGTAGGTACTTTCCGTATTTTTTTGAGTTGAAAACCAACATCTCGGGTTGTTACAAACTTTGCCTACGACGGTCGAAGTAAAGATTCAAAGGAAAATCTTGGTGAAATTTTCGTCGGTGTTGAAAGCCGGTGTGGTTTCACCAAGCTTCCGCTTACCTTATTATGTATGGAGTGCTAACTTATTAATTCAGTTCAGGAACTATGAAGGCGGCTGCTCGCCGATAACTAACTGCGACCAAGTAAGTATGTCGGCAACTTGTTCTCAATTGAAATTGTCTCTGTGTTATGTCCAGGTTGCGATTTTTATTAGCTGAGATTGTGTGCGTTGTAAGTAATCAGATTTAAGAATCGTGAAATTAGTAAACCTTAACTAGATTAAAAGTAACTGGGCCACGTTCGTTCGACCCCTGCACCGTGGAGAAAAGCCAGTGTTAAGTAAATGAACTTACTCAACTATAAAGATGGTGAACTGATGAAATGAATTTAAACCGCCGGGAAACTAAACCTCGGCGCATCTACGACTCTAATGTGCGGATTCTAATGTACAAACTGTAGCCGAAATCTGCGGCTTAGCGTGACCTTCGAAAGCACTTGAAAACAAAATATAATTATCATATAAAGCTGGCACTTTGATTAATTGAATTGGTCACCCATCCAATGTCGCCCAGTGCTGCTTACCTTCAGATAATCGGATGCAATGCTTAAATGTGATGTTTAACATTTATACCTACAGTAAGTAACAGACATATTGGACTTTTTGTAACAGTACATAATACATATGTTATGAATCATCTTTTAAAATGTTTTGCACAATTACTCGGAGTGTTAAGTCGCCTTGGTGTTGGGTCGGGGTATTGGCATCTGGTTAGGGGTTTAAATGAGGTGAGACAACCCGTGGAGGATAGGAAACAAATATTAGGTGCATGTCATGAATACAAACAAATATATGCTATTAATTTTGTATATCAAACTAAATTAATAGACAGGATGTACGCATACAAATCTATTTAAAATAGAAGATGAAGTTTCAGTGCGTATGAAGTAGATTTGTGCGCCGCCACCGCCAATAGAAACTTTAAAGCGGCGTTGACAATCACAGAAAAGGCTGCCAGTCTGTGTCGTTGTAACAAAGTTTTAAATGAAATCTCGGCGACTACATAAGCGTAATTACAAACAACGGGAGCAAGGTTGCCGTGGCGCCGTCAACCGTGTAATGGACTTCTCAAGTATGCCTAACGTACAAACTTTCGCCGACTCGACTTAAACGTGCCCGAAAATGTTCTTAACGATGTTTTCAACTACTCCACTCCATTGTTTCGGTTTTGCAGGTTAAATTATTTTGCTGTCACTTTGGTGTAGATATAGGCGGCAAGTTGGTGCTCTGACGTTGATAGGTTCACTCTCGCCGTAGCGCCGCCGTAAACTTAGTAGATATAAATGGCATGCAAAAATATTGGACATGGTTTCTAACTGCCTCTATTTAGTAACAAGTATCAAGGTTTAATTAATATAGGTATTGCAGAAAGTGTCAGTATTAAAAATATGAAGGTATTTAGTAACATACTTAACTATTATGATAATCCGTGTACATACTATCCGTTAAATATGATATTCTTATTTATTTCTACTAGAGCTGGGATGGTGAAGAATAATATCTAGTGGTAGTAAAGGATTATTTGTACGTTAATTATCTATAGGAAACATCGTTCACCTATCCCCTATCGACTATGTTAGTAGCTGGTAGTATTAGGTTGGTTGGTCGGAGTGCTTTTTTTGATTTCGTATGTTCTTTGAAGTTTAGAGATAAATCCCTTTTTTATCGTCGATACTGACGTTTACAATGTGAAAGAAACAATCCAATAACTAGACCTGGCCCTGTAAAATGACAACATAAAGTAATATTGTAAACGTTATGTGACAGGGCATCTAGCGCTGTAGATAAGTGGTATAACGCTGTCACTGACACAAAGCGTAAACAATACATTACTTTACGACGTCATGGTACGGGGCCCAGAATAAAGACACATT
>SJJU01000441.1:0-61984 GCA_012932125.1 Conopomorpha cramerella | reverse complement strand
TGGCATAAGCCACACTTTTGGATAAACGCCAATATTTCAAGTATTAGAACAGTGCTCTGTACTATCTAGGCAGTTATCCGCTTAATACCGCTTGCTTTCTCAACACCATTGTGTGTATGTTGTATTTGGTGCTAGTAACGTATACATTGCCTGTCTGTGCTTGGCTTGCGAATAACATAATATATTCATTGATGCTAATACAATAATAAAGCTGGTGGTTCTCTTAATGTTATTTCAAATGCGATTAGAATAGTCCCCTCCCCTGAAGGTCATTATGTCCGAAGATCCCAAAATGCCAGAAATCTAGAATGACTGAATGTTTTTAAAGCCAGATTTAAGAAATGACTATCGATAGATGTGTCAAGAAATTAATTTTAAAATAAACAAAGTTGATTGAAAAGTATTTATTGAAATTTATTGAGGAACCTTCTAGTCTATTCATGTTATCGTACCATTTTTACATGTTATCTATAACGTTTTCTTAATAACACGACATTCTCCAGAAAATACAGTGGAGACAATCTTGGCTTCTCGTAGTTCGCGTAGTTGCTTCTGATAAATAGTCGAAACATATTTCACTTCGTTTACCTACTATACCTAGTAATAGTTAGGTACCACCGAACTATCTACTACATATAGGTATCTACATATATTCTGAACACCATGATAAAAAAATCCTAGAACACTTTCAATTGACTGTACCGAACTGCAAAGTTTTTCACTCATTCAGTCATTTGTAAAAAGAGGTTTTAAGGATTTCAGGCATTTTGGGGCTTTGGACATAATGACCTCGTCAGGGGATATGGAACGAAGGGACGCCTTACGGCATGTTGTATCAAATGTGCAAAAATGTGTGAAATGCATACTACTAAGGCTTGTTTAATAATACAAATCTTGAACTTAAGACACCCACATCGCAGCGATTATTTTAATTTAAATGCATTTATAGTTTCCAGTTACAATAGTAAATTATAAATCTCGGATGTTTCCTCATAAAGACGCTAAAGCACATTAATTGGAAACATAAAACGAATAACGACACAAATTGCAGATTGATATTGCAAAATACTGTGCTTTAGAATACCAGCATTTCCGCTATCGAGACGGAAGATTCTTCAATAAAGTGGTCGGGAATCACGACAGGTGCATCAACAAATAGAGGATCAAGCTCCTGTTGCCTCGTGGAATGGGGCGAGATTGCGAAAGTGCTTTCAGTTTACAGTACAGAGTTTCGGATACCAATTTGCGGATGTTTCTGATAGAATGTTTTCAGCAGAGATTACGTTTTTACCAATTGAAAATGTTGAAATGTCAATTCGGATATGTTTTTTTAAATGTATTTCAACTCGGCCATTTAGCCCTTTTTGCCATTCATTAACTATGTTTAATTGTGTATTGTATAATATTGTATGAAACTATAGTTGTTGATACAGGCTCAGGCGATATACCAATAAATGCTCAGCGGTTTTAAATACTTCGTGGTGAAAACAATTTCTCAAAACAAACTCTCCCTTACTTTCATTTCATTACATGTATATTTCAATATAAGTTTTATTATTAAATAATTCCATCAAGGTCCAGAGAATTCCAACATACGGATATACTAATGAGATATGCTTGTTTGTAAACCAACAACGGCCACACACATTAGCGTAGACATTTTTTTTTAAAACCGACAGAAAATGAGATGAATGAGAACATACCGACAGGATGAAAAAAAAATCCCTACAAAGCTACCAATGCCAATATAAAATTAATACAAAACATTGGAACGACAATTATTATTTCTGTTTTAATTTTGATTGTATAAATTTTTATCTGTACAATGTTGGATTGAACTGAAAAGTATGTATTGGTATTGTTTATGAGGTAGGAATATAATTATTATATTCTTCAGCAAAAAATAAATTATGACAAATATGTTTTGCGACTAAATGTCTAGAGGCTAATATTTTGAAACTAAATGATATGTCGTCGAAAACTTATGCTGTGAGGTGATGGGTTTGGGTAATTCCAATTTGAATAGTATCAAATATCTATTCGGGAAACAGAGATTTTCTCTTTTAATATTTTGATACAATAGAAATGGAGATAATACCTGTTTTAAAATAAGAATCGGTTGATATTTAGCGTAATTCATGTTTCACATTATGACGATCGGTCAACAATAGCCATAACAAATCCGTCCACGTGACCGCGGCAGTAAAGTGTCGAGGTAGAGCGGTGTGATAGAACGTGACATGATATGACGCAGTTTAGCACCTTTCGTCATGTTTTCATCTTGGACTCAGGATTACACATTTTTTGCTGTAACGTCAGCTCACAGGACCGAGAATCTGTATACATTGAGTTGTCATTGTCGTAAAACATGTGCGATCATTGCATGCATTGCGCCGATGCTTCAAGACACTAAACCAATACATGTAAATACTGAATTCATCTTTGGTGTAATGTTACACGGTTATGTATCGATTTTGTGGTTAACATTATGTTTGATAGATACGCAAATTATTGCTTACAAGCTATTCAACTCCAAAATGTTATAATAAATCAGAGAAATTGCCTACCCCGCTTTAAGAGTAACAGACATGAAGTGCCATTAATTTATTTAGACCCAAAAGAAATAGTTTTGCAAAGTTCCCGTTCGAAATCGGTATATTTTCACGAAATCTTCGAATCAGACAACTTAGATAAGTACTTGTTATAAATTCACAAGTTCTGAAACTCAATTTTTACTAGAAGACGTGTCCGAGACATTTCAGGTTCGTGCAACATTTATTTTCATGAGAGGTGCTGGGTGGAGGTACTCTGCTGTATAGCTTGTGGCCGTAGTCGCCTAGCTATGTCTATACATTCAGAGCTCTACCTTTCTTTCGGTAAGTACGGAAAGCCGCAACTTCAGGTAAGGATATCTCGATATGTTTACGAGTTTAATTTTTCAGTGGGCGTTGCTGGAGCGCGCGTGTCTTATCTATGCCAGCGCGGTGTTATTTGGCTATACAATATCACAGAGCTTGTACTAAACTGTTACTTTATAATAATGTTGATCACATTATATTGGTGCCTTCTGGATCGATGACAGGGAATAACCATTCGTGTGCTGCGTATCAGGTTGAGACAAAAGACACACTCTTGTTCATTAGGCCTCTTTTCACTTGCATTCGGAACCGACGTGTTCAATCTTTCGGAATATGACTCCTAAATCGCCAGTCAAAAGTAAAAGGCCGGTAGTT
This sequence comes from Conopomorpha cramerella, assembly GCA_012932125.1. NCBI lineage: Eukaryota > Metazoa > Arthropoda > Insecta > Lepidoptera > Gracillariidae > Conopomorpha > Conopomorpha cramerella. Next base: position 58,751 of record SJJU01000441.1, on the reverse strand, counting down.
TTCAATTAATAATTCAATATTGTTCACCTATCGGTGCGAATATAATCAAAGACAAGCTCGTGAACCTGGCGAACAATATTGAGTTAAGTCCGTGCGCGTTTCATTAAAAAAATGATTGATAGTTATCGACACAGCGTGAATGTTAGTGTATTGCTTAGTGAGAAGTCACTTTCCAATGGGATACCCCCCGGATTTTCACCCTGGTACAGATTTTTTTCTTAAACTTAATAGCCCTGGAAACATATTGTAATTGATTGAACGATAAAAATAAACAATTTTAATTATTTTTTTATCAATAATCATCAAGATTTTAGAAATAATTGCATTTTATTACCTGTACATTGAGCTGATGGATCTCCATGAGAGAATCTCATGTGTTATGGAGTAACTATGATGAGAATAATAATAATAATAAATATTTAACAACAACACACACATTGCCTTCATCCCATGTTAAGTAGCTAAAGCACTTGTGTTATGGAAATCAGACAACGAGATATATTTACTTAAATACTTTTTTCTTTTCTTTTAAATACATACTTATATAAATAAAACACCCAGACACATCCAACAAGTACTTAAAAGCTCATCACCTAAATACCTGCCAGCGGTGGGAATCGAACCCACGACCCTACGGAGCAGAGGCAGACATGCTAACCACTACACCAACGGGCCCGGAGAAGATATGCCATGAAGTTTATAAGTTCATATGGTTATCTACGCTGTAAACTCAAGTTTCGGCACTTGCTTGTTTGGTATTTGGTTGCGTTCTTCCAAAGTTAGATCCAGGTAGTTTCACTACTCAAACGGGTGTAATCTAATATTAATATTATCCCAGGATATTTTACATACGGTCACCTCCCCAAACTAGGATACCGTATTATTTGAGCGCCAGAGACTGTTATTCTGACACGTACATGAATAAACACATAAACGTACACAACAAATGATTAAAGAAGTCGGAGGCGGAAATCGAATTAGCGAACGTTGTGCTAGAGACAGTTGCCCTGACTACTGATCCATCCCAGCACCATAGATTAAATAGAAGAACAGGTTATTTCTTTTTTTCTTATATATTAAAAGTTTATATCGGGTACAAAGGCGTAATATTAATCAAAGATTAGCATTTATATGTATACTTATATCGTGATGTAGGTACATATTTTAAAGGTATACTGGAGGCGTGGGCAGTCCATCGCCCAATAGTCCCTTTGGCAACATAAATATCCTTTAGGTAACCTTATTATACGGCGTGTATTTAAAGACGTCCCACACATTTACGCCCCACATAGTGAGGGAACATTTCCGTTGTTTTAGTAACAACATAACCAACGATTCTGAAACTATAACAACATACAACATATAGAATAAGATTGAAAGATGTTTTTTTTTCAATATACGCATAAAAGGCTGTCGGCGGTACCTATTTTCCTTTGGGTCCTGGGCGATGGGTGGTGTGTGGCAACACCCTACCACCGCTACAATTACTATTCGTCTATCTAACTAAACTCTTTATGTGACGTGGCGTGTCAATTCATTACGAGGAGGAGGAGGTGAGTTTAAGTATGTTTGTATATAATCTATGTTGTACAAAGAGATTTAATGTCGTTTAAGTGCTATTTATTACATGGCTGTTAAACAGTAGAATAACACAAAGCTTGATGAAAGTTATGTATGATATAACTGATAGCTGAAAAACAAAAAGTAAGCGAAGAATAGTAGTGTATCCAGTGCGGCGAATGAACTGGTGCCGGCGTAATCTAACAAACTATTAATTAAATGAATCCATTAGGTGGCTATCTACTTAACAACGGATCTGAAAATGAACTGTTAATTTCGATGAGACGATAAAGCTATGCTGAAATTTCACGGTTCGAAATGTTGCGGCTGAATTCCTCACTTTCCTGTACCTACTATTGGGAACAAAATGGACGTTGGTGGACTGAGAATAATTTCTTTGAAAATCAAAAGGCTGATACTCGAAAACAACAACTTTGCACTGAAACTAAATCTAAGTCTTCTTAGAAAGGACAGAGTAACACAAATTACTTACTTAATTAATTAGGTACTGAGAAAAGATGGAGGAGACGGTAAACATTTTTAATGAGGGCGAAATAAAATTACTTGTGTAGGTTCTATATTTATATCTGTAATTAGTGATACGTAGATACCTACGCAGATTTACTTTGAAATCATGACGTCTTTAATAACTCCTATAATAGCGCGCATGTCAAGTTGTCCATATTAACGATTCCAACAACGTTCTAAGACAAAGTACCTCGGACTTTTACACGCAGTAGGTATATGTTATTTAAAGACATAGTTACTGTTTAACCATCGTCCCTTTATCTAATTTCTATTTTGAAGGTAATATTAAGTTTTTTGTTTCCGTTTCCGTTGAATTCATATAAAGTTAAAATATGGACTAGTTGACGTATATAAACTTAGATTGGTTTGTCAGTATTTGGCGAACATTTGACCAGGTTATGAGATCTTTACTAGCAGTGCTCTAGAGCTGTTCTAACTTTATGGATACGAGGGCTTGTGATTATGAATATAAAATAAATACACATTATAAGAATAATACATGATTGTTCGGTCACATTTAAGGATAACAATTTGAATTAATTATTGTTTCATAGTTTTCGAAAGTTTCATCACTTCTTGGAAAATGGTGCTGTTCAGAGTGAACCGCTCTATCGGCCGGGAGAAGTTGAAACACAAACATAATCTTCTCCAACTGCAAGCGATTTGGCACTAGTGTTCCTTTGAGTATTACTTGGAAGAGTTGCTCCGCGTTGTACAAAAGTTTCAAGACATGCTTTTCATATAGAGAACGACCCTGCGATGCCTCGAGTCTTCATTCTAACAAGACTCAAGTTACAATAGTTAAAGTAATAAACACATTGTTTGACGGGATATAATTATCATCCGAATAATTTTGGTTTAAAGTTGAAATTTAAATGAAGCACTGACCTACAATAATTCAGAAACAGACTCAAATATATTAAACATATTGTAAGCACTAAATGTTTAAATTTTACTACGTTAAAACAAAATTGGCCCAAATATTATTACCCACAATATTCGAGCTAAAAATAAAATGTACCTTTTAAATAAAAGTTAAGTTAACTATTTTCTAGTATTCTCTTTAAAAGGAAGGGCCTTTGTTGGGGAAATGGACCGAACTACAAAAGGCAAACTTTCATGTTGGAGTATTGCGGTTGAAATTAATTGCATGCAAAATTGCTACAAGCCACATTTCTAACCATTTCGCACCAAGTATGCATCTGAATGTTTTTTTATAAATCTAGTTAAGTATTTTTTTTTATTAATTAATTTTCGGTGTAATGATGAGTTGATGACGGTGGCGGATCGATTCTTGCCGCCGAGATAATGTGTTAGTGACGAGTGTGCGTCTGGGTGTTGTATTTATCTATGTACCTACTTTACTTTTACATTTATGTAATTATAATTATCAGTCTTTGGCACCCATAGTACAGCGTATTCTAATCTGGGGTTTTGCGACCGGGTGTAAAAATGTCACATGTCTTTCTTTGGTTTGTAATTAATTAAAATAATGTAAAATGTTAAGAATACAGCGTTTAATAAAAATAAGTAGTTAGGTACACATCAAAAATGTCTAGTAGGTATCCTTTGTTTTAATACAATCAAGCACTGATTATATGTAACAAACATATGAAAAAAATTTGATCCCCATACAAAATGTCATCTCCCGAGGCATAAAAAAATTGTCTAGAAGGCTAAAGATTTTTTACGTTTCCCCGCATTGTCGCCATAGAAAAAGCTGTTCATATTGACGAGCCCAACAACGTTTCTAAGACCATTGCTTGGGGTCCTTTTACATGCAGTATAAGTTAACAAAAGAGTAATAAACAAGTCTTCGTACAAAGTTCTATTGAAACTATTAATTAATTTACTCCTTGTAATTTTTCAGGACAGGTAGTCATAGATGTCGAACAATCTATTAACGAAGTGTTATTACGGCGATTTCAGAGGAGAGCTTGCAGAGAAATTCGATCACACAAACAAAGGGGTCGACGATTTGCAGTCTGGGTCGGCTTTTGCAAACAAATTGCCGTCCCGATTGACCCAGAAATTCAACCCGTCCCCTTCGACATACTTCTTTTCCATCTCCACTACTAGAATAGACCCCCACCGCACCCCCACAAGCGAACCTAGGTTTAATTGCCTTCAAATTTACTAAAGTGGCCGTCGCACTATTTTTCTTAGGATTTTCGTTCTTCAGGTATTGTAATAAAGTTTATTTCTCAAGTATAGAGACCGCGATGAGATAACTTTCGGGGAGTAAGAAAGGAAGGTCTCGCAAAATAAATAACTAAGAACTGTAGGTCGCAAAATTGTTTATTAATTTCCCGTGAGGATTGGCCTACTAATAGCCGTTCTTATAGATTCCGACCAATTGCCGTTCAATATAGTATAACTGTATAAATAGCGTTGAGTTACATAGGAATTTTATATATATTACAGGAAACTGCAAAAAAATCAACTAAGACGCTGTGTAGTAGTGGCAGGCGTAATCTTCTGCAAAGGAAACTTTCGTTGCTTACCATTATTCTTGTCTTATTAGAACATTTAATTAGTTGGAAAATTTTCTAAACCGTCTAAAAGACAGGCACACAAAAAGTTACTTAAATGAGAGTGTTGCCATTAGTAGTCTTTGCACGGTCAGTGCTCTTTTTGCTTGTGGGTGTACGTATTGCTAGAGTTAGCAGGTGTTTTTTTTTTCAGCGGCGACATTGTTTTCCGCCGTGGGCGGCCCGTGGGCGGACCGCGGCAACGTGATCTCAACTTTGTTACAGACATTGTACGCCGAATAATATGCAACCGTAGCTAATATATTCAATTTTCATTAGCCGATAACATATTACACACATATCGCGGTTCTCTAATAAATTTAAAAGTAGCAACGGCGATCTAAATCGTTACTCTGTTCTTTTTTTAACACTTTAGCTTATAATACATAACAAAGACGTTCCTTTGCAAAGAAAACGCACACATTTCATCAAGGTGTAAATAATGTTAAAATAATGAGAAAAAAATAATAATTTAGAAACCGTAAAGGGTTTAATGGGCATTACCCATTTAAAATATTACAATGATAACAATTAATCAAAATAAATTGACTGCAAAAAGTCTAAACGTTAAGGATATTAATAAAGAAGTATATTTATTTTATTTTCAACATTATTTATACCCTGTGCCTGATTTCCTCGCGACATGGCGGCATTTATCTTCTGCTAATTAAAAAGCTCACGTCTCGCCGACTGAGCTTTATATTATGTTTATTTAGGCTTGCATCAGGCATCTAGTGAACAATGCCTGATATTACGCAGCGATGTTTATTGTGGTTTAAAACTATCGCACTACTGGACTGTTATTTAATTTGACGTTAGCAGTACAGATTAATGTTGCGCGTCATTAGTGCCTAAAGAAAGACCTTATGCTTCGATGTTGCGGATTGAAGTAAAAATCGATATGCATAACGATCCATTGTTTACAAACAGTATAAATTATGTCAGATTCTGGTTTTTCAATTGAAAGCAAATCACATAAAAGTGCGAAATCATTGAGTCAGAGAAATTATGAATAAGCAAGTTATGGAAATAGTTACAATTATTTGCACGTTCATTGCAGCAGGTTAAAAAAAAGTCGTGTCCCGTTGTCACTTAGACATACAGACATGTGAACTTAGATCTTTAAAACTACGCAACGGATATTGATGCGGTTGTCTTTAGTAGGTAGAGTGATTTTGGAGGAAGGTTTATATATATAATCATACTCGTATAAAATCAGAGAAACATTGTTAATAATTTATATTGGCAAAACAATGTTTTCTGGGTCAGCTAGTCAATACATAGTATAAAACAAAGTCGCCTCCCGCTATCTGTCCATATGAGATTTAAGTATAAAATCTTTAAAACTACGCTACGGATTCTGCGATTTCCTTTAGTGATTTTCGAGGAATGTTTATGAGTATAAACTTGGATAAAACCAAGGTCATATTCAATGATCATGTTCTACCGGAACCGATTTCAGTACACAGCACCGTTCTCGAAGTTGTTCAAAAATACGTATACCTTGGGCAGACATTCCAGTTGGGTAGACACAACTTCGAGGACGAGGTAAACAGAAGAAGTCAGCTGGGTTGGGCAACATTTTGAGGAGTGAGACAAGGGGATGTTATTTCCCCGAAAATGTTCACTATTGCAATGGAGGGTATGTTCAAGACGCTGCATTGGAAAGGACGTGGCATCAACATTAATGGCGAACACATCTCTCACTTGCGATTTGCAGACGACATCGTCGTCATGGCGGAAACGATGCAGAACCTTCAACTGATGTTGAATGCTGATTCTTCTCTACGGATCGGCCTACGGATGAACTTGGATAAAACCAAGGTCAGTTTGCAGAAGCTGTATGCGAGAAGATGAAAACAGTTCACAGTGGCGTGCCTATTGTCTATATCAATTGGAGACGCCTATGTCCAGCAGTGGACAAGTATGGGCTGATGATGATGATGATGTTTATGAGTATAATAAATACATATACCAGCAGGGAAAAATGTTAATCATGTATATTGGCAAAAGAAACTCACGATAAGAAAATGATTTACGAATTTGTAAATTTTATTTTTACTTGTCTAAAATAAGGCATAAAAATAACATCTCTCGAATGTTTATTTAAACAAATAAACATTCGAGATTACCCCTTAATCAGACAAGATTAGATCTTTTTTTGATGGATTTTGGACTCTATTGATGTTTGTTATTCTAATTAGTCGCTAATTAGAATAACAAACGTCAATAGAGTCCCCTCACTAAAACCCGGGTGATGTTTATTATAAGACCTAGCTTTTAAGCACAATGTGAAATTATTGTTTAATGTTGAAATAGTGTTACATACCTTTTGTGATAATTCTCTGATAACTCCTCTCGGATCTTTATATAATTCCAGTGAAGACATTCAATAAATTTTAAAGTATGTGTTGGTCAAGTGGCAATATACTAGCCTTTGTTTGATTAAGGGTTAAAGTTACATTTATAGCATGGATACAATAAAGACAGTATGTTCATGTTAAAGGGTTTTATTTTAAATGGATTCTTACCACAACCAATCCTCTAAAGCCTAATTAATCATTACTAGTAATTATAACCCTTAATCAGACAAGGTTAGGTGTGTTTCTGATGATTTTGGACTCTATTGACGTTTGTAAACTGATTCCATCACATAAATCTGGGTGATATCATAAAATCTAACTTTTAAGTACAATGTGAATATATTGTTTTCTGTTTAAATAGGTATGTGTCCTGTAATGTTATATACTTTATTTGATTATTCTCTGATAACATCTCTGAAATCTTTAAATAATTCCAGTGAAGATATTCAATAAGGTTCAAAGTATGTGTTGGCCAAGTGGCAATATACTAGCCTTTGCTCGATTAAGGCATAACGTACGTTACCGCAGATGGACACATCATTATGACCCGGAGATAAATTATGTCTAAGTTATTTTGATAAGTAGTAGTAGACGGTATAGACATTGACATTTTTTTTTCTAAAAACACACAAGGAACATAATAACACGTAATGCAAATATGAAATCACTGTGCATCTTTAAAACCACTGGCAACAAAATGTTCGAGGATATCGTTGCTTGGAATGATCACCCTTATATTTGAAAGGACCAAATACCCTGATAAGGACCCAAACAAAGGAATTTGGAATCTATCAAAGAAAATCATTCTAAATGTATATAAAATAATCTATCTATCTATTTAAGATAATCTAATAACTCAAAAGGTGAATTTGAGATCAAATAAGTACTATTTACATGCCAATGTCTTTGGGAGTATGCAAAAAATGCTTCAATTAAGCATTGGAAGTACGAATAATTATGTATTTATATTATTAAGTTTGAATATGCAGGTATCACATTGTAAATAAAATCTACTACACGTCTGCAATTAAAAATTTAATGTCCAATTGAATAATAACCTTACAAAACATTAATAGAAACCGCGATTATAAACCGGAGGGTTAAGGTTATGGCGAGCACCGCAGCATCTACATCCAATATCTTGTATCTATTATAATCACGAGCACAATCTTATACCGTTGAATACATTCACTTATAAAAGGTCAATCCCGGTATAATGGAGAATAAAGTCGGCGACTACGACGCTGTCGCAGCACGACACCCCAACAAGCAATCTATTATTTACGCAGTGAATATGGTTCACAGTACGAGCACAAGTAACGCGCGGCTTAGTAGCAGATTCCGGCAAAACGGACACACTGCGACGCACATTCGCATTTAATAAACAACGCAACAAGTAGACAAAGTGTTCAGTCGATGAGAGGAGACGGCCCACAGTTTTTATTATTTTCCCTGTTCCCAAATGTTCATAGTGAAGTTCTTCTTCAACTTCGGCGAACGGTATCATAAAAATAACTCTGCAAAGGAAAAATGGCGATGATCAGAGTGCAATAGTCATGTGATAGCTATACGTGTTCAAGGGCATTTATATCCTTAAACTATTAACACTGACGTGAACACTCGATTTAAAGTAAAAAAGTTTTATTGCTATCACTTCGACAGAACGTATGTGTCCCTGAAAGGGTTAAATAAACATTATTTAATAAAGTACATAATGTTTTATGTACGTAGATTGTGTGATTCAATATACATACGTACAAAATATTCAATAGATAGTTCTATTTAAACATTCGTTGCTTAATATCTAAATTATATACTGAAAGAGGTACCTATTCCCGTTGATATACCCTCATTATTTTGAACAGAGAATGTACCATATGAAATCATTAGAGATAACAACATATCCAATATCGGACAGAAATATGGACTAAAACATATTTAAAACTTTTAATGCCCTCCAATTAGTTCAAATTATGTTTTCGATAGCCACGTCATCGATATGCTTAAGTGGACAGGTCCATAATTGTTACCTAAGTCACCCTGAAAGGTCATTGTTGCATACAAACATAAGTACTTTAGTTATGTACCATTTTGCGCATTCCGCGAGGATGAAGTGATCTGAGGCGTGCTGGCAGAGCGGAGGGGCAGCGCCGGGCACGGGGTCCCGGTCGCTTGGCCACAGGCACCCTCGCCGAACGTGCGCCAACTCTCCATTAGTATCTATCACGTCGCCGGCCGCGACAAGTCGCGCTACGTGACGCGCAGCTCGCACCCGTGTTCGGTGACGACTGTCGCCTATGCCCCACAACGTCAACACTAACCGAGACCACGGTATCGCCACCGCGCATGCGTGCCCAAATCCGCGGGAATCACGTTTTCTAGAATTGTCCGTCCGAGGAATCAACGGAATCACTGGACGAGCGTCCAGTTTCCAGGAATCTGCATGTTACGTTTGTATTTTGATTTTCACTAAACCAATTTGAATATCCGACACTTGAATTACAATTTGTTCAGCATCCCGGTATTTGCAAGGGGCATATAGGATTTATCTATCCATCTCGTTGACTTTGCTTTTATTGCAATTGTTTATTGTTGTCGTCTATAGTATAAAAAAATAAACATTCTTTTAACTTTAATTCGGTTTGTAACAACAATATTACTCGTAAAAATAAAAAAAAATGCGTATTAGATTGTCATACACTTTCATTATTTTACAAAAAACGTTACCAAAAATTCCAATTAACTGAAAATACGCGGATCAAATCACGAGGCGTCACTAGTTGTAACATATAAAACCTCAAGACGTGATTATGTCGTATGTGAAGTAGAGAAAAAATATTTATGTCTAGATTTGCATTAATACCGTTCCTGTGGGAATTTCCCAATTTCGTTAATCCAGCTCGTCAGCTAACTCTATATCAATTTTAATTAAAATTGCTCCAGCCGTTTAGGCGTGAAGAAGTAACAAACATACTATGAAATTAAATACTTTATTTTTCATCGTTATAACTATTAACTATTACATACAGATTTACAGTAGATTAACACAAAGCTTTTGTTTTTTTAGTATTAAATTAATGCGTGCTTTGTTCACATCCAGTATACTATTTATAAAATGTTCCTAATTGTGAAATTACCCATGTTATATGTATTGTGTTCAGCTTTGTGAACCAATAAAAAAAGCATCATGAAAGTAATTTACACGCTAACAAACTTTCGCCTTTGTAATACTCGTATTAGTGTGATATGATACCTTATTTATAGTTTCCAAATAGATAAAACAAAACTTCCAGGTGCTGTGAACTGCTGTTGTAAAATAAACATACACACACAATGACACCTTGGTAAATAGTGTGACAAGTACTCAACGTTCCCTCATTTTCTAATTAGTTATTTATGACATGTAGAAAATCAAAGTTAACTCGACATTTTATACAATGATCCATCTAGTGGATGCCCCGCGATTTCATTCACGTAATTTCATTATTAATTTGTATTCAAACATACTACCGCCATGTTTTAGAACCAGAATGCCAAAATAAGTGTATTTATCATATAAACTTCTAACCCCCATTTACCGCCTTAGGGGACGAATTTTAAAAATCCTTTCTTATCTCACGTATATATCATAATAGGAACTGTCAAGTACTATACTTCTTCTCTACTGTATATCTACTATCAAGGGTTTGGGTTGGGTGTTGATAAGTCAGTGACGCATGCCAAAGTCAGGATTCTGAGTTTTATACTGCGTTTAAAAGGACTCCGAGCAATGGTTTTAGACACGCTGTTGGGGTAGTCAATATGAACAACTTTTGCTATGGCGACAATGTTCACTCTGTATAAAGATAATAACTCTTACCCGCGGGGTATTCCGGTCCCGTCTTAGAAGTATAAGTAGCATTGGCTAAATTTTGATTATGTGTGACAACGTTTCATATTCGGTTAAGCAGTTTTCGCGATAAAGCGTAACAAAATATTTTTTTTCTTATTTATAATCTTGTTAGGATAATAAAAATCTGACATTCAATATTTTTCCCTATAAATATTTACCTGTACTTTATTAAAGCTCCTGAAGCCGAAATAATCTTTTAAAACATACTTACCTGTCAAGTCAAGAACCACTTGAATTTATCGAGACTTTATTTACAAGGAGGGCTCTTATGGAGAAATGTTTCTGATTTTTCATGAGGGAAATCGATCCAATGTGTATCTTACCTACGTATGTAAAAGTTTAAATAATATTAAGTAAACATGCGTGTTATTAGATATTGTTAGACAATCTTGAGAATGAATTAGCATTAACCCACGCATAACCGAGTTGGGCCGAGATAATCTTATGGTGTCCTTTTAGACTTGTTGAAACGTTTCATATTGTGTAGATTGTTGATAGCCACATTAGTATTTGCGGTGGACATCAGGTAGCTTAATTTGGTGTGTATGCTGTCATTACATAGTGACGTCGACCGGTTGAATTACATTTATACATAAACTACCGTCCGTAATTCTTAGTGGGGCAGACAGAAACAAGTGATGTCTTCTTTTGGGTTGGCAATTTTATAAAATGATAAATGTGGCTTACTTAGATAGAGACTTTTAAAGCGGAAGATTTCTATCTAGATAGAAGTACTGATATATTTTTTCACTTTATTTTATGTCGTACACAAAACGACGACGATTACGAAAGTTGGGTTAAATACGCTTGGTGAACCGTGGGTATTTGCTTTAGCAAGTATCTCTGCCTACCCCGCTTTGGGATTAAATGGCGTGAAGTGTATTTATTTTTATTTATTTATTATTTTCACATTTGAAGAGAATAATGCGTTAAAATCTAAAAGGCGCTTTCATGCCCATCTTTCCTATCAAAATGGTAATGGATGTTTTTATCTACTATATAAAATAAGTCGGGTTTTCCTCCCTGACGCTATAACTCCAGAACGCACGAACCGATTTCCACGGTTTTGCATTCGTTGGAAAAGGTCTCGGGCTCCGTGAGGTTTATAGCAAAGAAAATTCAGGAAAAAATTCAACAGAAAAGCGGGTAAACGAAACGAACCCATCTGGTGGCGAAACGGAGTTCGCCGGGTTTGCTAGTTAGATATAAGATAATTTACCTCCTAATTAATAATAAATAATTACACTTCACGCCTCTTATTCCCAAAGCGAGGTATACAGAGGTAGTAAGTAGCTCAGCGTATTTAACGCTTGGTAAACCGTGGGCATTTGCTGAGCGTGACAGGTGGTGAGCCCATTGTCATTGTGTTATTATAGTGTTCACACAGTTTGTGAAGTACGGATTTCATCATGACAGTAGCCGTACACATGTTGACGGGCCCGTTGGTGTAATGGTCAGCATGTCTGCCTCTGCTCCGTAGGGTCGTGGGTACGATTCCCACCGCTGACAGGTGCTTAGGTGATGAGGTTTCAAGCACTTGTTGAATGTGTCTGGGTGTTTTATTTATATACATACGTATATATTTAAATGAAAAAAAAACTATATAAGTAAATATATCTCGTTGTCTGATTTCCATAACACAAGTGCTTTAGCTACTTAACATGGGATAAAGGCAATGTGTGTGTTGTTGTAAAATATTTATTTATTTATATGTAGGTCCAGTACAGCAGGTCCCGAACCCAAAACCAGCAGATTGCAGATCCTAGTATTTAACCACTAGGCCACAGATGCCCTAAGAACTCTCGAAGACCTAAACCTAGAGTTCACTGCTTTAGCTGCAATATAGTTTGAGTGAGGAGCATGTCATCACTTCCTCACAGTTGTCCCTCCCTGTAAAACCCTCCTCCTACCTTCCCGCGCAGCGAGCTATCGCACGGTTGCAGTAAAGCGTTACACAGTACAGCTATTCTAGGTATACGGTTGCAGTAAAGCGTTACAGTACAGCTATAGTAGGTATATACTCTAAGTAGCGTTCGTTTCAAACAAAATATAAGTTAACGAGTGAGTGGAACACGACGGAAAACAAGAGTTACCATAGAGCGGGAAACTTTCACATCCAATGAAAAGTTAAAGTTCGCGCTAAAACCTTACTTTGTGGACCAATGTTGCGAATTATGAATTGTGGTTGCGTTCATCGAATAGGAAACCGGAAAATTCATTATAAATAATATCGGAGTACAGTTATTCATTCAAACTTTAACTAATGCCATAATTTTACCCGCGTTAAGAATATCGTGCTATAATTAATATTTTGCAATTTATTTATATACATAGCACATGTTTTTCTACGTGAGTTACCTTTGTGTTTGCATTTTATACAAATGTTTGACAACGTAGTATGGGGTGGTTTAAAATTAAAACAAACGTTCTAAGATTCAATGACAAGACCTTAGTAATATGTTGCTGTGATGGATGTCGTTTACCCGGAGTACGGAGGGCGTCCGCAAGGCCGCGTCACGCTTCCCTGTCTACATTGCGGCCTCGGACCAGCTAAGCCCTTCACTTCTTCGGATTGTGTGGCCAATCCATCATTATTATACATCCACTGGGAAATGTTTGACTTCACAGTGTCGCAAAACGTTATATTGCACAACAAGTACCTATATTGACCTATATAATACAGTTTGAATTCTTGGTTTTATACTTGTGTACATTTAATTTAATACAACCTACGGACACATGGTGTCCGTAATGGCGAGAAGGTTTTCTTTCGGTGAAAAATTGTAACTTATTAAGCAAATTGCCCCAACTGGAATTAATCGCTTGTGGAGGCATAACATACCTTCGGTTTTGAGGTATCCTAAAATCTAATTGAGGATCAGATCATCACTTAATATGTCGAAAAAGCACACGCTTCTGGAATAAAATATTCAAGGTTTGATTTTTTTATCCAGTATTAGAAAAAAATGAAATACCTACCATAACCGTAGTTCGTGAAATACTAATCCAGTTCCCACAGTAATCCCCTAAATCCAATTGAAATAGCATTTCAGTCGGCTTTCATTACCAACATGGTCACGAAAACGTATCTACATTTTTCCACCGTGCGAAAATATTCATTTTCCGACACTGAAGCGAATGTACGAAAATTTTCAAAAGCAAATAGCGGGTGCGGTGTCGGGTGACGAACATGTTGTTGGCAAAATACACCGGGGCCAAATAACGCGACGGGCCCAAGCCCTCTCTACAGTTTAACTTGAGCCTCGCTGCAAAGGGTAAAGTAACAGTATTCACAACGTTTCACCTATATTGGCTATAAAACTTTTATCTGTATTATTTCCTTTTATTTGCCGACACTGTTTTGTAAATAACAATATCACTTACGAATAAAGACTTATTTACTTTTGTTATTAAAACATTTTGCTACAAAAACACAAAATAAGTTCCACACAGGCACTTCTGTAACTCCTCATTCGGGGACATGGCATGTCATCGTAGTGGATACGAACCCTCCGGTCGTGTCTGAGATAAAAATTTAAAGCACTAGTTATTAAATCAAAGTAAGTAATAATTAATACAACATATTATCCGCAATAGTTATACATATGGTGAATATACAAATGTTTATCTTTTCGATCAAAGTAAATTAACGATTCCCAGACCACCACCACCGCCGCCGCCACCGTAACCGTGTGGATGAAATGAAATATTTTTCAAGACTAAAAGAAGATGTGATACAGTGAATACAGCTTTGGCCATTTTTGCTCTATAAGGAATTTCCGATATCAATGCGAACGCCATAAGAAAACTTGTGAACTACGGAAATCGACTTCAAAAGGAAATACCGAAAATTCATTTTTCGCAGTCACAAACTGTCTTGGCTGAGCGTCAACGTTGAGGAAGATTTCGCATCATGAGGGTCAGTGAAATCTGGGCAAAAGTCGATGGATTCATTCATACCTCGCCGTCTTACAGTTGCTATTGAATTGGACGGCCAAAGAGATTTTATCAATCCGCAATGGCAAGCGATGCGCCCGGGAACTTGTTAATCCTCTAGGTTCGAGATAATACGCCGGCCTCGAAAGGTTATGCGATAAAATTATTAAACGGTGTGAAATTTTAACTGGCGGTAACACTGTTTCTACTAATAAGTAATACTGCTTTTCAGAAGTCACTTATTTATTTTATACGTACTAGGTTTTTTTTCAACATTTTAGATTTTGATAGGTTCTATAGAGGTATAGTATTTTTGTAACATACCAACAAGTTAAATTAATATACTCAATGTGTGTGATTTGAAATTTAAGAAAGGATCACAGATGATTATACAAATACACACAGGTTGATTATAAACATATCTTCAAATGTATTCTATTGTCCTGTGTCGTTATGTCGATCAAGTTTAAAAAGCCAAGACCAGAAATTAACAGATTCCTTCTATTAGTCGCTTACCATTATCTTCAGGACAGGATGTAATCGGGAGATTTATTCAGACTATGAGATAGCGACTTGTAACCGAAAGCTGATATTGACATTTTTAACTCCTTATCATGCTAAACATGTCCCTGTGATTCTAAGGTTCTATCCACCCCTTTTGGAGATTACGGACGTGAGTGTATGTATGTACGTATATAATTATCATAGAAAAATTCTAGCACCGCGCCGACGCCTACACATGCATTATTTCTATGCCCCGCAATGCGGCGATACACATACATATTTTAGTTTATTTATTTCAATATCTTGGCTCTTAAGTTATTTTAGGTAAAATATCTTTGTGTACCAATGTTTATAACTGCATTAGACAGTACAGTATTCACAGTTATGTCTAGTTCCAAAGTTTAGTTTATCAAATAAATTTGTGTGCGAATAGTAATAATTGTACTCAAATCAAACGGACAAAAGTTATAGACAGTACAGGAATTTAAAAAACCGCCGCTACAAAGCGATATTACAGCATTTTATGAAAAAAATAAATTATGCTATCAACAATGTACATTTAGCTGACGTTAATTGCAAACAGTAATGAAATATTCAGAGCTAATCTTTTACGAAGCTAGCACCTTGAATATAAATAAAAGTGAAGCTTTAAGTGTAGGTAATAAAAGATAACGCTGTTTTTCCTTTATCTCATAGTCTATGAAAAAATATTTTAAAAGTAGCCGTTGGTAGTGAAAAGAGAGTAAACTGTTCTGCAACGTTAGCGAGTTTAGCTGCGTATGTCGGACTCTTCCTAAACTACCTCCCTAATAGTAGTATCCGAGAGAGTCGCTGGAAGTTAGCAGTTCCAGGCGAAAATGCTACTTGGTGTTTCGCAACACGGGCCTTATCTCAGCAGAAATGCATTTTCTATTTCCACGCCGCGCCGGTAGCGCCTCGCAGCGATTGCTGTCGACGGACAGCTTTATTTCTCGTCAAATCGATGTTCAGAACGATCTTCTACTTAAAATAGAATCTCACGGTGATTGAATTTTTCCTGGATTCTGAAAGTATCTTGCCGAGTTTTAAGTCGCGTTTGTGCCGGTATCAATATCCACAATTCATCACTTCTGCCCACTTGACTGAGCAGCAGTGACGAGTTGTGAAAAGTAGGGTCGGCTCATTCTGCGGGTGCTCCTACCCTCGCTTGTGGCTAAGAGCTCTTCGACACCGCAATCTCAGCAGAGACGTCATAAATAAACACGACCGCATTAAAAGTTAAAACTCTACTCAGTTTCAATATATCGTACCTACGTTACAACGTACTATGCAATTTGAGGTACGTACCTGTAATAATGTCAAAGTGAAGAAACACCATTCTATAGTTGTATGAAATAGCATAATACAAGCGAAATCCAGAGCACGACACCTGGATCGCACAATGATATTGGGTTTCAACAGCTCATTAGTTGAAGATAAGAGGAGTCGACGTGGACTGACCTGGTTCATGATGCGCGGAGGCGGCGGCGGCGGCGGGTGCGGAGAACGCGCTGCAGCCCCCGGCGGCGCGCCGCGACAGCCCGCCCAACTCTGGACCTGCTACGTCACATTTTATTATGATGTGCCATATTTATCACGATACTTATAGTCAAAGTGATGAAATTACAACATGCATACATCGTAAAAAAATTTACTATAGGTACGGTGTTTGTAGCGCTGTTCGTTTGTATCCATCATTTCTATATATAAAATGAGTTCAGAACGACGCAACAGCCGACGATTACCTGTTTGATATTTTTGTTTTGGTGGTAATTCCAACAGCACGGTTTAAACAGGGAACGTATTATGGACACGACTGTTAGATTATGACCTATTAGAAATTAATTGAAATGTGCATTTGCATGGTGATGGATTTGCGTGTTGATATAAATCCTCAAACATTGACCACAAAAAATTACGGTTAAATGAAAATTAAACGAAAAGAAAACAATGAAGTGTACAAGTCGTTAAATGGCCGGGTTTGTGATTTATTCGTTGGAGTTGTTTTGGAGGGTGTTGGGGCCCGGTGCCGCTGAGCGCAGCGGGCGCAAGGTGCGGGAGGCTGGAGAGGGGGGGGGGAGGGTCACACTGTCTCCTCCTGTGACAAGCGGCCGAGAGGATTTTTACAGACTTTTTGAAGATTTCGTCAAGTGTCCTCGACGATGTTCGCGTCTCCTGCCGTGCCAGCAACCAGTCGGGCGTCATTGTCGCCCAATTTCGGTATAAAAATACCAAAATTCTAATGTAAGAATTGTGAGTTACGTAAGATTAAGCTACGTATGTATACAACCGTCGAGTTCAAAAACAATATGTCAATGTGCATCATGTTCTACGAAATACTTAAAATAGGTACACACACTCCATACAAAAGGGTCGTGAATACAATTTCAAAGTTTTCCGACATTCAGTGGGAGGTAAAAGTGATTTGAACTTTTCTATTCCTATCGATTTTTCACTACAGTTTGAGTTACTATTTGAACAGTCAAACTAAAGTCGGGGCGGGAAAATAACACATTACTTATGGATAACATACGCCAGTCTACTTCGGATACCAAGTGCAGAAATTTCAATAAACACCTAGGGCATAATATTCCTAGTATCACTATATTAGAGTAGTTAAGAATTACAGGTATTAATTACGTCAGGTAGCTACAACAACAGAATTTCATTATGTCGAAATATGTATTCTAACGAGATAACAGTTCAATACTATAAGCGAGGAGCAAATTGTGGGTATTCCGCTACGAATTCTGATACTGAATTGTTCGGTGTGTGTGTATTTGTGGAGCTTGAAACTACAATTATGGTGTTAAAATAATTTTATCAGGCTGAGAAAACCTACTGAATGATAGATATAGGAGTTTTCTTAAATAAAATCGGCATAAGAGCGAGTGCAAAGATGAACGATAATAGAATAAAGTCTTCTCTTTCATTATAAACTATCTTTGAGAGATTGATTTTTTTGAAAACTCGTCATTGTTTTTTATACCATCCAGTGATAATTACTAAAATAAATAGCGTTGAACTTCTAAGTGTTTTGTGTTCACTTTATGTGACTGGCATTATTGGATATTAGCCGAGGGCGCAGGTCGTGTTTGGCCGCCTGCCACGACGTCTCCCGCTCCTAACACTGGCGTATCGAGCGGCTCCACCTTGTTTTTAGACCTCTCATGGCGGACCATAACGTTGATAAGGCACGTTCATAGCAAATACTCCTAACAACCTGCGGCCACTTTGTTCATTTTCTAACACGAAGACGTCCAAAGATAATTGTTTTTTACGTATAGCATTGTAATCTTGTATGTAAAACGTAACGTCCGCACGATCGTTGGAGATGTGAGCATAGTGTTAAGACGATTACTCTATATCATGACAATGAGTTGGTATAATAATCTCGTTGCACTTGAGATCACAGGGAGTAAATACTACACACTTCATGACTTTTACTATTATTGAGAAAATAATTACCTATTACTAAAAAAAAATAATTTAATAAATTTCCATACTACCGAATGCTTGTAAGAAACTAATGGGTCGCCATTTTATCAATTAGACACTGACATTATGTAAGAATAGCTACTTACGTCAAGAAAGGAACTAGTGCGAAGCATATAATTGGGAATAACCTCCGTTCGTGCGAAATGACAGAGATTTGTATAATATGTTTGTATGTAATACAATAATAATGAAAATGTGTTGGTTCTGTTATCCGTGCCTTCAATGTGCAGCGGCCCTACCAGGCGAGCAGAGCCCGCCGCGGCTGGCAGCCCGCCAAAGCCATCGCATTATGTTATTGCGCCAAGACAGCCTGAGGAGCTCCCCACCCCTACCATGGCATGTGATGTGAGCCGATATTTGTTTTTCTCACTGTTTCATCTCATCATGCTTGTAATAATATTATACCTACTACCACTGTATTTACATATTAGTACATCCCATGAATATTTTAACGTCTAAAACAGAAATTGTGGTGGATGTTCTTTTATTGAAATTGAGTACCTACATGTACATTATATAGAAATGAATCGCTAAATGTGTCGCAAAGCCCAAAACTCGAGAATGTCTGGACCAATTTCTCAAATTTTCTTTTGTTGTGCTTATTCATGGTTCTTATAATAAAATGTATCAAAATTGCGTGGGAAATTACAGTAATTCAAAATTAATATCCATAATATTAACAATAAAACAGAACAACTTCTGGTTAATTTTCGTTTTTAATGATATACTTACTAGTGGACCAGACAACTGATTTAAAATGAAAAATGAAAATGGAATCATAAAAGGTTTGTTATTCTACGGAATACAGATAATTATAATGATTGTGTTATAAAATGTAGTTAATAATCTTCCGGTGGCGGGTGTGATTTCTGAGAATATGACTGGGTCTGTGGTAAAGGGCGGTTTACGTCTGGTTCTAGAAGCGCTGTGTGCTGGAAGAAGGCTTTACTGCCGTTTCATTTACGATAAACATGCTCGACGAGTGTCCTGAGGATAATAAATACGATTGCGGCCGTCGGGTCGAATTATACGAGAGGATGATGATTAGCTGAAGTTCTTTGCCCTTTTCGTGCTAATGTGAGTATTTGTCACCGGGATGTTGTAAGAATCATCTGTTTTTAATAAAGATTATCATGTTATTTTGCAAACAAAGATTAATCTAAAGATTTATCTACAGTGCAACATGTTCAACACCTACACGTGTTGTAATCTACCCTCCTCCATCTGTGAGATTAATGTAGTATCTTTAACTTTCGAACCTCAACCAATCAGAGTTTTCGTTAGATGGCTCTACGATCAAACATTGCATAGTTCAAAGTATTACAAACAAGGATGCAATAATGTATTAGTATATTACGGAAGACGTGTGCTAAATGCGAATTGAGCTGATAATGTTTTCACAGGTCGTAATGTATATAATAATAGCTTTTATAATTTTCCGGTGACCATACATGTATATTGCTGGAGAGAAGTGTTTACACTATCCTTCCACTAAGTTCCAGCAAACTGTATGATAGGTATTAGTCCATAAATAGAACTAGAGTATAGCGACTCGGAAGGTAATTCGACTTGGTAGATGTCCATTTCCTTTTTTGCGAAATGAATGAGGTTAGTCATAAAGTAGTAAAAATACCTACTGGAGAGCAATTAAAACGGTTCTAAGACAAACCATATAAATTACATTACGTAGAAGATTTTCAACGCATGTAGAAACGTGACTAATTCATCAAACATAATTCTATGTTTTGGTCATACAGGTTTATATTCACACTTTAGTAATGTTTTAAGACTTCGAAATCTCTAGAAAATGTCTCAACAACATTCTCCTTGTTGGGTCCATGTATTTGTGTATAGGTTTGGTCGTGGTAAATTGGTATATATCAAAAGTTAAAAAAAAAAATACACTTCACGCCTTTTAATCCCAAAGCGGGGTAGGCAGAGGCACTTGCTTAGTAAGCAAATGCCCACGGTTCACCAAGCGTATTTAACCCAACGTGACAGGGGGTGAGCCCATCGCCGTTATAAAGTTCACACACCTTGTGGTGTGCGGGTTTCATCACGATGTTGTCCTTCACCGTACGAGCGTTGCGTTGCGTACATAGGCTCTGGAAAAGAGTCCCATTGGTACACGTCCAGTAGCCGGACTCGAACCCGCGACCTCCCGGTTACAAGTCAAGTATCCGACCAACTGGACCATAGACGCTCTTAACCAAAAGTTATTTGTTTTTTAATCAGCAAAGACCAGTCATTGT
The DNA here is from genome assembly GCA_012932125.1 of Conopomorpha cramerella. NCBI lineage: Eukaryota > Metazoa > Arthropoda > Insecta > Lepidoptera > Gracillariidae > Conopomorpha > Conopomorpha cramerella. Next base: position 37,669 of record SJJU01000441.1, on the reverse strand, counting down.
ACAGTTAGCCACGCAATGCAAGGTGGGCCTCTTCTTCTGTACAAAACTCGTCAGAAGCAAGTTTGAAAATTCATTGCAAGACCCAAATAGAAGCTATCGTAGTAGTTAGACGGTTCTGAACATAGCGAAAAATGCAGAAACTTCCGCCTCGGCAATCATCTGAGGCGCAATAGAATCTTGGTTTTCACAATACAGCGAACAAATTTGCTGGAGATCTTCTTGAAACGAACGAAAGTGCCCGTGCTTCACGCTTATATCGTCGCTAGACACGAAGATCACTGGTTATTGTGTTGTTAATACAACTTAACTGTCCACAGCAGCACAATACCTGATCTCTTTTACAACCTAAAAACCATCAGCTCTATCTTACTGATATTATACAATGCGCACGAGCATAAACTTGGTACACAGGCCGAGGCCAGTCGAGCAGCAACATAGCGTAGCTTGGGTAATATACAAACTTTACTTAACTTAAATCAACGTAAAAGCTGAAAAAGTTTGGAGGCACACCGCATTCTAGTCTATACTGGCTAGGCTAGACATGTGAGTTGCCTCATTACATTCAATGAATTGGAACCCTCTAACAACATCTCAACAGTTTTAAGACTTTAGAAGGTATTTTATTACTTGTACCAGGGGGCCAATTTTGCTACACTCTCGTAGTTGCAGCGCTCTGGCATCGTAGCGCCAAACGATGTGCGTCGCTGTTTCACTACGGACGTCAGTGAAATGAAAGTAACAAAATCAGCAATGCACATCGTTGTCCGCTACGATGCCAGAGCGATGCAACTACGAGAATGTAGCAGACTTGGCCCCCTGTTTATTGTATACTTTTAGACCGACAAAAAACACCTCGCGATATAATCCCTTTGTAACTCATAGCTTGTTATAGCTGTTTTTAGGGGTTCTCTATTTTCCATTACTACCAAATTTTCATAACTTCAAAATTCACGATTCTCACATATATACTTACTTTCACCTCCCTTATTACAACCTTAGGGGATGAATTTAAAAGATACTCTTCTATCTCACGTAAACACAAGCAACATGTAAACATCAGCTTTCTCGGGACAAGGGTTTGGACTCGGCTTTGTTGGGTTATTGATGAATGAATCAGTTAGGACTGAGTTTTATATAATAATATATAGATTGAGTAAAACTAATATTTACATTCCAATAATAATAATAATAAACACAACACCATGTTTTAAGTGATAAAATGTCCCAAATATGGTTTAATACTGCCCTAATCGGTGGCGTAACGTTAATATAAAGCCTACTGCGCAGTTCGGGGCGGAGCTCGTCTCGCCGCCGCCCCCGAGCTGAGCCAACGGACCAAGACCTCTCGCTCGGTAAGCAGCCCGCACTGCCTGAGTTCACACAACTTAGGATCGAGTGACCTATTTTGCCAAACCCGCAGGTCACATGGAACGCTCTGTTTTGTTTGCTATAAACATTGCCACCAACAACTATACCGCACAAAGAACTCATTAAGCATTATTGAAACCACTATTAGCTCTATGTGAATTGAACATAATGTGGTAGGATATGTATCGGATGAAATGTGGCACTATGCTAAAGCCCCCTTAAGTACCTACGTCGTAAAGTTACAATTAACTGCGTAGCATTTATGTACAAAAATGGGAGTTCGTAACTTAAGAAATTATAAATACATTTGGGTATGTTCTTAATTTTAAAGCTTTTGGTAAGGTTGTATTGTTGTAAATAAAATAATGAAGATTATTATGCTAACCTGGATAAGGGTGAGGATGCGCGTGCTCTGCTGGCGGCTGCATGGAGGACAGAGCTGACAGCGGAGTGTAGCGCGCGCCGTCCTCGCGCACGCATCGCTCCTGCACCAAATATCTTCATTAGTACCCACAACAAACGCCTACAGCTCCAACAAATTGAAATCTCCCTCTTAACACTTCACACTTAAGCATAATGTTTATAAGATTCAACGCGTAGACGATCTAATCTCCGTTAAGGGTAACAGGGAACTCATTGCTGATGCTCACACCTCCACGGCATTGTCCCCTTTTGCTGGCAGTGCAAAAAGTCGACAATGCCTTGGCACTGCAAATACAACAAAGTAAAGACGACATGTCGATGAGGTCCTGAGGCGTGTTTACACAGAACTTACTTCGTTACAGGATATTAATGAGACTCAAATCACCTACGGCGGCGCTACGTTAATTGAAGTGTCGCGAGTCGACGAGAATATAATATGCAGAACCGGTCTTTAATATTTCTGTGTTGGTACATACTTAATAGGAGATAAATATAATAATTAATAATAAAAAAAAGAATAGACTTCGACTTCGTGGTTTTCTCATGTTTGGCATTGCCGGAACTAAACCAAATTTAAATGGGACTAAAGGGGAAGCACCACCTTTTAAACGAAAAAAGGCTCATTCAAATCAGTTTAACCAATCAAAAGTTTAAACAATCGTCGAATAGAGAGATTTTTTGTTAAATCGATTAAAAATATGATGGTACTACATACATGAGTTTTTGTATACAAGAAAATAGTATTTATATTATTACCTTTTCGCAGTTGGAGGTGGCTGTTGTTTGTGTGTGGCTGGTAGATGAGATGCGGTATTGCATCCCGGAAACCGTGCAGAATCCCTCGTGGTGGTGGGTGGAGTAGACTCCAGTGATTGTGACATCAGTGTCCTGATTTACTATAACTTCGACTTTTTGATTTCGGTCGGCGGCGGGTGGCTCTTCAATCTCTTTCTTCGGTTTAGTTTCTTCAATTTTTGATTCCGACTTCACGCCGGAACTTACCCCGTTTTTTGACTTCGATGAAAAAGATTCGTCACTACATGAGTCGGATGTTGTGTCATCCTTATTGGACTTCGGGGACCTCTTCTCATAACTGGCAGCTAAAATAGCAGTGGCATTTAAACTCGCCATACGTTTTTGGACAACCATATCCTTCAAATCCATCGTAACTTCATTTCTGCTACGTTTTTTCTTCACAGGCACGCCAGCAGTCTTTTTCATTTTAGGCGGTGACTTATCAGAATCTGACTTTGTTGTTCGACTTACAGATTTCTTTTTCTCTGGGGTTGTTATTCTTTTAGTATCCAATTCACTGTCTTCGCTTGATGATGTCGAGGATTTTGGATCCCAATACTTCCCAGCACTGCGTATGCCGGGCACTCCACGTAGAGTTCGCGTAGTTGGAGGAGAAGAATCTTCTTCAGAACTTTCATCTTTCTTACCACATTTTTCGAACTCTGATTCAGATGTGTCATGTTGCTCGACTTCTTTTGATTTCGATTCCTTTTTCTTTGATGAGGAAGGTTTCGGTACGACTGGAATTTGTCTATCAAGTGTCCTCATAAGACCAAGCTCCAAATGTGTTCTACTTTCATTTTCGTAAAGGCAGTGTACTTTGGCTATGGCGTTTAGGGATGCCATCCTGTGTTTTTTAGGGCCACACCACATGGACATCAACTTAAGTCTTCTTTTATTGTGTTTATCTTTACCATGTGTAAAAGAATCGTCTCTGAAATTGGTTAAGCAATCCTTTGAAAGTTCCCTCAGTTCTTTAGAGGTGTGTGTTTTAGCGATTTCTGAACGTTTATATTTTTTGGCTTTCTTGTTTTTCTTAGATTTGGGCGAGTCTGACTCGGAAGATTCTTTGGTGTCATTGTCGTCGTTAGAATCACTTACACTTTCATCTGATGAAGAATATTGTATTTTCTTCGATTTAGAACTAAGAGAAAATTTCGAATTCTCGAATTCATCATCAGAGCCTTGGGACTTTTGACATTTTGATTTTGTTGATTTCTTTACGGTTGCTTTACTACCTCTGTTTTTATTTTGAGACTGGGAATCTTGGTCAGCAATTTTTAGTGGGCTGAATGGCTTTCCAGGTATACTGGATTTCCTAGCAACCATTTTATACGATTTGCTGACAATTGGTTTTGGATTATCACCATCTTCTTTTTCTTCGTTTGTATTATTTGACTCGGAACTTGACTGCGTTTCTTTGTCTTGATTACATGTAGACGAAACTGAATCATCTGAGCGTTTATTTGCTTTTAACTGTTTAACCACCTCTTCAATTGGCCTGTGTGGTGAGTATTTTTTCCTTTCAGTTTCAGCCTTTTTATCAATAACTGTCCCTTTAACTCTAGCTATCGGGCGAACTCTACCGACATTCTTGTTCGAAGGATTAATGAAATCCGACAAAGTACTTTTAGGTGAATCCACTTTCTCCGAAAATGTATAAACATCTATATCGGGACCCTGCGATATTAATTTATTAACTGTATTGCTTTTCTCGCTTTCAGAATTTTTTGATAAAAACCTTTCTGATACCGATAAGTTGCCTTTAGAAGTTTTACAACATTTAACATCGATGTCTACTGTTCTAGGCGAACGGAATGATGTAAAAAATTTTGGTGGCCTTTCAAAGTTAGGCATATCAGTCGACGTAGAAGTACAGCTCGATGATACATTCCATGAACTATCCACAGACATTGAGTTGTCTTCGTCTCTACTTTTATTGAACTGATTATCAATGGAAGACTCACTTTTCGGTGAGGAAGATGTCTGATCATACTTTTTCTTCTCTACTTCATATATTTCTTTGCTGCATGATGCCTCAGCTTTTTGTTGCTTTTTGACACCTTTACTTTTATTTTTTTCATTTTTTGTACTACTTACTTTTCTAATAACGGCTTTTGTCTTGGAACATTTTGGGGATTTACGAAAATCATTATTTAATTTGTACTTAACATCATCACTCCGACATGTTTTACTTTTTGAATTTGATTTAACAATTGGTGATTTTTTCGTTTTCTTTGGAGCACTTGAAACTTTTTTGCTATTTGTATCGGTATTTCCTCGGAATGCTTCTTTCTTTTCCTTTGGTTCTCTTTTGATCTTTTTCGTTGGTGATTCACTCCTCGATGAAGATGATTTTGAAGAGGGTACGAAACTTGTGTCCGACGTTGCATCACTTCTGTCTTCAACGTTTGAAGATCCATCACTGCTTGTGCAACTAGCCTGATTCTTAGCTTTTTTCTTTTTGGATAATTTTAATAAAGACTTTTTTATTAAAGTCTTAACTTTTTTTGGCATTACATTTTTCTTCTTTACTTGTTTGGTTGGTGCGCCAGATTTCGCCGATGTTTTGCTACCGACCCCCTTCTTGCTTGATGGTTTCGAGGCCTGAGACCGCATTATTGGATGTCGTCAGGTTTGTTGTAACGACATTTAGGCACCGATTCCGTTCATTTCCTGGAACAAAACATAAAGCCGATATAAATTATTAATATACTCGTAGTTATAATAACAACACAGTTTGAAAAAAATTGAGCTCAATTAAATAAATTGCATTAAATGCTTGAGGGTCAATTATCATAATAGGTAACATACCTATATGTACTTATACAACGTTGGAATCTCCGAAATAAAATGTGTAATGTTTTAAGATGGGTACCAAGTAAAGTAGTAAAATAAAATAGGAGGTATACTCGCTATACGTTCATTAATTACTCGTTTTATATAAGTACCTACTGATGTATATTGATAAAAAAATCTTTACAAATAAAAAATAGAAAAGGGTCTCAAGCAATTACAATTTTATTCCCAACATCTGCCTTAACGTATGCTGCCTGCTTGCAGGTGTGGGTGGTTAAATGTAAAAAAGGTCCCGTCCTAACCGAAAGTATACCTGCGGTGGGCACGTGCCGTCGAACGTTGAGACTTTAAAAAAAAATCGATATTATCTTGTCCAAGACCACACGTGCCACTATCAACATGGGACTAATTCTCAACGCATCCGTCACCCATCCCCACAGAGACGCTTCGAAAGCTCGACTAATTCTCTGGGCCTGAACGGAATACAAAACTGTAATTTTATTGTACAAACCTGTTGTTTGTTCACTTGTTATATTTAAATATATAGACATAGGTAGGTTCACAAATAAATAAGCTGTTTAACAGACCGAGACCTTAAATCTGTTTATACTTATACTAGGTATGCATCAAGAATGGTTGTGTATCTATCATACGAAATACAGTATAAGGCATTACCTCTGATACTTGCAATAGGTGGTTCCTGTGCTACAAGCATCCTCTTCAAGATTTTCATTGTAAGTGGATAATATGTATAGATATAGTTCATGTGTATATATACAGTTATATGTATATCGTGTGTCATATACGTTAAACTAGATTTATAACTTAATTAAAAAAAAACATCGGGATCGGATACAACATTTACCTATGTACATGTAGGAATGTGCCTATTTATGAAATTGAAATGTCACACTGTTTATGAATATTTTAAACCCTGTAATTTAGGTTCCCTCACCTTGAAATAAACATAGAATAAATATATTTGACAAACAGAGAATAATAAAAACCATATTTTTGTAACGGCATCGGTCGATACCCAACACATGTTTAAAAATAGAACGCTTGAAGTATTTTTAGATCCATCGGTATTTTTTGTCATTTCTTTACGTCTAGCAACATAGCATTTGATTGAAAAGGGAAAAGGTATGGTTTGGACATATGGACAGGATGGGTGAAAGTCGATTAAAGAAAGATATTACATGGGTGTAAGGGTGTAAAAGTAAGAGACCAGGTGAGTAGAGGTAGGTGGGTAGAGGTGCCTCAGAAGGTAATAAATACCACCAGATTGGTGATGTTCTGGCGTAAGTTGGCGTGAAAAGTACTCGAAACCGGAGAGCATGTATGAAAAGATGTACGAAGCGAAAGGAGCATGCCAGGATCGTGACAAATAGTGTTCTGTAATCTCAAACTAACCCTCTGGGAGACAGGCGTGAAGTGTTTGTGTGTGTGCATGTATTATACATACATATGGATCCACTATCGATCCAAGAGCTCCGGCATTGTAAGCCGTAATGAACTGGGTACTTTATATGACCCCAATTTTAGGTGCAATCCAGTGATATTGCGCTTGCACCCTTGCAAAGCGATTTCTAATTGGTAAACCTACCACAATGATTGGTTCACATTACGGCACCATCGCATGCTATTTGTGTAAACCAGATTATTGAAATCAAAAGCGGACATTATACAGACAGGCTCGTGCAATGTGAGACTGTTTTAAGGAGTAGAGATCCATTGGTGAGGGACAAACTAAAGACAGAGACAGACTATGCTATTTTATCTGACTTTTTATTAAAATTTGCCTACAGCTACTATTAACAAAGGGTTATCATCCGGTTTATTATTTCTTAAACAAAATAAGGGTCCGCGATATTTTCATAATGTGCAAAGAATCCTAGGAATATGCAAAGCGTAATAATTCCAGCCGGAGCGCCGGTGGTAACCTGATAACGTGCCGCAGAACGCGCCCAATGAATCCCGGTTTATTCATGAAAGGTGAATTGGGGCTTAAACACATTAGGCCAAGTTGTTTTTCGTGAAACCGTAGTAGAGTAAAGAAGAGACGGGACCAGTGTCTGAGGGGCTGCGGGGTGTGAGCGGGGCGCGGCGGGCGCGGTATCGATCCAACCATGAGGCCGGACACATTCTCTTGTACTGAGTGCCGCCGAGGCTCGAGCCACTAGCACCAACCACTCTACCCAACACCCGCCCAGGGACTACAACATAATCGAATATTCAAACAATACTGTTTGTCAGTCAGCACATCATAATATGATTAATTACCAATCAGACTAATCATCTTAATTTGTCTCATTATCCATTGAACTAAAATAAAATAGGTTAATTTACTACCAATTGATTTCATTGCAATTGAATCATTGCGGCGAGGGCGGTTTTCTCGTTACATTTCCAAAATACCAGTAATTTGTGCTGTGTGCAAGCAAACTAGTTTTTACGCGATTTGAGAATATCAATCCTTAGTTTAGAACAACACCTAGGATTACTGTCTTCCATTGAGTACACTGCAAAAGTAGAAATAAAAATAATGTCCGAGTAAAACACACTAATGGTAGCCATTTTAGACAGACACGAGCAAAGGTTTATTTTTAAAATATGCTAAGAAGTTCGTATTAATGTTCTAAACTATGTGTAATAAACGAAGTACAGGTACGTAAGCATATTTTCAATAAAATAATTAATATATTGTTTCCGAGCAAGAGGATTAAATATAGTCACTAACTAATAAAATATAACTACCTACTTAGATTTATGTGCTAAGTACAATAGCATATTTCTCGATCACCTATTTTATTTTTCACGTAGCGTATAGGTCAGCGACCTGTGACAAAAACAGAATACAATAATCTACCTACGTAGAAATAATCCGGAGTATTAATTAATTAATGTACCTACTGCTATACTTTCCATTTCATGAAAAGATAACAAAAGACGGATATAGAAGTAGGCGTTATTGATCAGATCAAATTCAAATGATCAGTATCGTAAAATAGAAGTTGTATTAATGCAAAAAAAATAATAATTACACTTTTATTTTGATTAAATATGGCGTGGGCTCACAAACCGCTGGCTTCATTTGTAATGACACGTTATATTAGTTACACCTCCTGCATTAACCTAGTTTCACTGTTTTCATTGAATTTATAAAAAGCTTTCCCTAAATTTTAACAAAAGTATGTGAACAATGGGCATAGAAGGATATTTTCAATTTAGCAAGTTAAGTTCTAAGTGAACTCCTGTTGTAAAGTTCAACTGCAATATCAGTTACGAGAAGTTACTAATTCCACAACATCAACTTGAACTAAACTAACTTCAACCAACTTAGCTCAGTGTCCATTTCCAGTTGCAGAATGATACCTCTATAGATGGTTAGCTATACGTGAGTGGACTCTTCTGCACTGTGTGTGTTCTCAGCATTTCCACATTAGCATTACGTATCAATTTATAGTTTGCAATCCCTCATACTGGCACAGACGCAGAAAGGAATAGAACGTTTTCTGTGACTGGTCGAAGTCGCTATCGTCGAATTTGTGAGAGTTATCAACATGAGAACTTTTTCCAAAAAATTATTTAAAGATAAACATTTAGCCCATTCAATTTTTCGTGCCTAGTAAGGAATCCGTTGAACTTGATAGGCAGTGACCATTCTACCGCTCTCGAAACCTGGCCTTGCTATATAAACTCCGAAATGAAAAAAACCTATTGTTACACACCTGCAGCCGGACCTTGATATTAAAGGCGAGTAAGCTACAAAAGGTACACGAGAACTTATTATATTATTTTTAATTCGTTACTTAAACTGTATTTTCATTTCAATATTAATTAAATGATGCCTACCTACCTACGTACAAAATATTATGAAATGTAAAGTTATACTTAGATAGCGATGTGCCTACGTGAATAATGATTTGCACTAGTAGGGCCTAGGTGACCTGGACATAATCAATTCCATCTGAGACATAGTGCAAAAACAAGCAAGGGAAACGTAAGCTCAGCTTGTTGTGAATACTAAGGCACTGTAGGGTGAAATGCCGGCTTCGAATTGCAATCTGCTTAACCCAGATCTTTCATGGTACTTTAGTATTCGTTCAGAGAAAGCAATGTAGTGCTTAGTCATTAATATTAACTTGTAAATTAAGTCGACAGCGTTTACGACATATTGTAAAATGACACAGTTTACATTGACGATGTAGGTGGAAAAAAACACGTTTTGTTTTAGCAGCAGTTTAAAAAATCTGCTACGACCGGTACGAAATTTGTTAGTGAATGAAATTATAAAAAACATTAGCGTTCCGCAGACAAATGTCAAAATTGGTGTCATATCACAGCCATGTATAAAATACTTCCAATTGAAAGCCTTTTTTTACGTCGCTATAATATTAATCTCGAAAGTAGAAATAAATATGCCCATCGATCGAAATATTCAATATGGTGTGAATAAAACGTCGAATACTTTTGCATAAAATCTATAGTTTACTTAAATCATTATCATTAATAATATGTACACACTAATTACTATTTTTATTAGAATGTCGATGAGAATATGTTTGTTCCTGTTGTTATTATTTAAGTAGGTACTTAATTAATAATAACTGTAACATGAAAAACTCGAATCTCGATAAAATTAAACGTAATAAAAAAATAGGTAGGAAAAATACTTACTAGGGACCGGCGCAGATTAGAAAGGAATAATAGGAACGCAGCTCGCCGAAGCTGAATGTGCACTGTATTCAACATGAAATTCGCTTAGCAAATAAGTGGTGTGCGCTCGCTCGCTTTGCCGTCTATGTGTCATAATAAGCACATTGTAATATTAACTCTGTGTTATACAGAACTTGCCTGACAGACGAAACTTTACCAAACTTCAATCTAGGTACCGAAATTTACTTCACAATATTAAACTGAATTTACTAGAGATACGTATTGTTGGCTCTGAGGAATCCAAAATAAAAAAACAATGGTAGTATGCAATAATGTGGCCATAGGTGTGTTTTTTTTCGTGTTTGCACAAAACCCAGTATTTCAAAAACGTAAGGCAGGCGTTTGTAAGATATTTCATCGTCATAAAATGTTGAAAACGCAGGTTGTGCGGTAGCCGATGAAGGATTATCCCAATAAATCTCAATGACGACGCGACGACGACGTAAACCGTCGATATTTAACCTTTTGCCAGGTTGCCGGTGAAATGCCTGTCGCACTCGCTGTACATATACAGTTAATATGAAATTTCTATATAAAATAAAAAAAACTGATTTGTTTTTCCTACGTATGTGATCTTTTACCGCTGGAAACTTTTCACTTCAGAGGTGGTTTGCATTTTTGTTCCGAATCTCCCTTTGCTCTTGCTACCGGACGGAAGATACCTTGTTTCCGTGCTTTAAATATTAACAATAACTAAAAGGAAATTGATAGGGTACCTTATCGCGTTTTCACGGATCACATTAACAAATCACGCAGGAGTACTACGCTACGCTCACTTAGTACAATTTGACACAATTATAAAGCGTTTGAGCTCATTCCTGGGCCCGCTCGCTGCACACTGTCGCATTATCTCATGTCTACGAGACATTCTGAGAAGCTAACTTGCTTTTCCGCACTTAATTTACAATGAAGGTTTATTCCATTTCAAAATGGCAACGGACTGAAAGTTAAACGAGTGAACACTAAATATTTTCCACCTGAGCAATGAGTAAAGTTTTTACATAATTGGCTAATCTTCTTACCACGAGTACAACTTTTAAAACTAAGTTTGATAAATTTCCTGGAAGAATCGGTAGTGATCGTGTATTAATCCGATCCTAATGGAAATCCCGAGTTACTTAGTTCACGGACAGTTTTCTTTTATAAGATTCGACTGTGAACGGATCGGTAAGCACCTGCAGAAATTTAATGCAATTAGAATAAAGTGAAGTAGATAATAGCTTTCCGTCTTTATTAAGTTTTGATTGATACGCGCATTCCTGATTCTAACGCTGCTCCGCTACTGCAATAGCGTCAATGCAAATTCGCCAGTATTGGGCATATAGATAAAGCATTCCGAAGATCTCAAATTCCGTCGCATCGTTCTCGGCCGCAACTTTGCATCAGTATGTTGGTCGAAACTTTAATTGGAAGTGAACCGAAATTTCGAGGCACCACGCCACACTTCGCAATGTTACATCGGGAAACTAAGCTACTAAATAGGGTCCAACGTTACTAAAGTTGCCCTTCGAATTACCCAGATACAGGTACTTTGTGTTGATTTTGTGTTTTGAAGTTACACGTAATATATCGTTGTATTTCATTTCACGATTGTTCGATAGATTGGTCGATACCAACAATCGTGAATTTCTAAAATCATGTTCATCATCATCATCATCAGCCCATACTTGTCCACTGCTGGACATATTCAGGCTATTGAAACCTAATGAGTATTTCCAGGTTTTCAATTAGCTCGAAATAAGTTATTATGCCCCGCGTGACACAATTAGACTTTAAAAATACACATTAATGAATCAGAAACTTTTAAAATATTGAGTGAATAAAATCATATCTAACGCTTGGAAAAGCCAGAGAAACTTGTTTTAAAATATTATTTCAAAGTTCCGCGGAATTTGCGGCGCCTCCAAGCGGCTGCGGAAATACGGGAAGGAATATCTCAAGAATTCTATATCGGAAAAAATCCTTTGAAACAACACGTTGACTCTTCAAAATTCTTTTTTGTGTCTTGTAAAAATACCTGTAGAGAAAGACTTTTAACTTCACCAAATTCCTCCGAAACGGATAGACAGATCTAAGTACCTACCATATTTTGATAGGTTCAGTTACATGTTAACTCTTCATACTTAACTGCGACTTTTCTATTTACTTGTTTATTTTTTTCTTTTTTATCATTAAGAACAAGCGTTTGACCACCATCCTGCCTGGTGTTAAGTAGCGATGTGGTCTACGATGGGGCACACTCGTTCATTAGGTACCTATTAACCCGCGACTTGAAGACCTTCAGACTGTACTGCGCAGAAAACACAGATTCCGGCAAGTCATTCCACAACCTAGCGGTTCGCACTATGAAAGTAGACGCAAACCGTTTGGTTCGCGTAAATGGTAAATCCACCTGGTATGGATGACGTTTTGCCGTTCTCCTGGTTGTTCTATTGTAAAAACGCGATGGGTGTATTAGGTTATGCAACTCCGTAGCACACTCTCCGAAATGCACCCGATAGAAGACAGATAGGCTCGCAACCTTGCGGAAACGGACCTTGAGCAAAAAACAGGCTGTCGTCACCTATGAGCCTTCTAGCACGCCTCTCTGTTGCCTTCAGAGCCTCAAGCTGATATTTTGCTGACCCATCCCAAAGATGAGAGCAGTATTCCATATACGATCGAACTTGTGCTTGATACAATGTGAGCAACTGTTCCAGTGTGAAATACCGTCGCACTTTTGAGAGGATGCCCAGCTTCTTGGCTGCGCGTTGGACCGTAGCCTCAATATAGGAGCCAAAGTTGAGGTTGGGGGTCACCATCAGGCCTAAAAGCTCCAGCCGATTGGCTATAGGGTACATCCTGGAAAGTGCAATGAAATGGGCTTAAGCACTTTTGAACCTGGCCAGATTGACCTCGCTCCAAGTTGCGACTTTAACAAGGGACAGGTTCAAACGCTCAATCAATTCCTATCTGAGTACCCGGATTTGCGACCCGCTGGCCCGCGCGTCAGAAGTGTAACTCTCCACAACAGTGCTGTCATCTGCGTACCCATAGATACCGGGTTTCGGCAGATCGTTTATATGCAGCAGGAAGAGTGTTGCAGAGAGAACAGAAACCTGAGGTACCCCAGCATTAATTGCCATTAGATCGGACGAGCAGTCATCCGTGACTACTCGGAGCGATCGTTCCCTCAGGAAATCAGCCAACCACGCGCAGAAACCAGCAGGCAGTCCAAACGACGGAAGCTTGACGATCAGACTGTCTTTATTTCTTTTTTATGTCTTTAATAAAACATCGCAACGGGAACAACGCTTGCACACTATACATTTATCAAAATCTTGTCGTATAAAAATGCCAATGTAGCATCAGCGACACTCCAAAAGATTTCCATTGCTCAGTATTGGAATATTTCCCGCGACGAACGAACCCAACAACGGCCACAAAAACCACTGGCGTTCGGAAAGTGCATTATAATTTCAAACGTGACTCCACTGAAAGCATTTCTGAAAGCACAACGCTCCACCTTCAACACACCTCAGCGCTGGTTCAATACAGTAATCGATCTAAGTTTTTCACCGTGCGGACTTAAGGGGCACATGCTTCTGAATATTACAGTGTCGAGCCACAGTACCTTGTACGGAATGCTTCCAAATCCCGATGACCTATCGCCTTTGCGCGCGACTCTCCAATATATTCTTACCAAATTACAAATGACCTATATGGTAAATTAAACAATTTGTAAGCCCCACGTGTTCCCACACAAGATACTAAAATGTTAATTGTATTCTTGTAATAGATTAATAAAGGTACCAGTAATAGATAAATTAGTGAAATCAATTATTGCAGCTGTTATTATCTTTTACACATACTTAATTTTACACATCGATAGTGGAGGTTAAATCTTTATCTCTAGATACGTATAAATTTCATGTATAGTAAAAGCAACTAAGTTGATTTATCAATGGAGTACGTACAAATGTAGGTATTTAATACGCACACGTGCTCAGTAGCAAACTATTTATAGGATGTTTCACCGCTGCGTAATCGTATGATTCGACGACACTTTATAATATAATGGACAATTATACTACGAGTAAAATATGTAAAATCATTGGAAATATGGAATTAAGTTTAGCGGTGCTTACGTTAGGTAGTTTTCAACTTAGACTAAACATACTGTATTTGCAATCCAAGCATGAATACGTAAAATTATAGACAAATAGTGCACTTTTTTGATTCAGTAAAGTTTCAGTATTTCATTAAAATTAAACACATTTTTCATACAAAGTATGTTTCAGTATTTCATACAAACTATAATAATACCTTCCGATGCGTACCATAGGATCGGGATAAAATGTATCCTATGTTAGCTACCTCCCCAATAAATTTCAGCCTAATCGGTTCAGTCGTTCTCGAGTTATATTACACTAATAATATTATAAAGAGAATTAATTGATTTGATTGTTTAATTGAATATATTAGTCCCGGAAACTAACTATTAAACAGATTTAAAAAAAAATTACAAGCTTTATATTAGAAAAAATAGGGATCCTTACTAAAATTTCATATTATCTACAGGGCTGAATCTGAAAAACCGCGGACAACATTGCGTCTATTAGTCACGAATTACGTCCGAAACTACTTTTCGATTTTGATTACACGTTCATCATTACAACGCGAGTAACACCGCGCGGTACAGCTAGTATATTATACGTAGAAATGCAGAAATTACAATATTGTCACATAGTACATCAAATGCGCGAAGTCAAATAGGAGTGTACCAGCGAATATAATAATAGATGTAGCCAATGGTAGTGTGAAAACGGATCGTCAGGCGTTGCTGTTGCAAACGTCAATTGCCGACATGATAACATCAGATCACCAACACTTAACAGCGTTGCCTGTTATTGATAAATGTTGATATGTATCGATGGAACTCGGCGAGCGAACCGAATATTCGGCGCAAACCAATATCAACCTCTCGCTGACGAGACATTCAGCAATTGAAAATTAAACCATAAAACTCTCTCGCTTTTCAGGTTTTATTAATGACCATTAGAACGAAAGTAAATGAATAAAAACGTGCTCGAAAGACGATAAAACGGAACGTCGTCCTAAAAGTATATAAATAATGTTTACGCACACAAACATAATCCTAGCTAATTAATATCATTAAACTCTAACAGGAAAATCTTCTACTCCTAAGTAAAACATTGGTAGTTCATTATGGCCGGCTTTTCCAAGCTCCAAGCTGCGTTGAAGAAAAACGACGAGTGTTCATAACGGCTAGAAAATAAAAAAAAAATGTAGTGTACGTGCCAATAGAGTGGCATAGACACAGAAAATCGCATTATTCCAGGCGCCTGATGTACCGTGTTTTTTCGTTCTTTCATTCAGTACTAATGCGTTAAAGCGCTTCCTATGATAAAGCCGAAAAGTTTGTTTTGTCGGGCCCATCTCGGTATCTGCCTGTTGGTTCAGGAAAATATTTTTGCATTTGACGGCCCACTTATGGAGTATTATGGGATATTTAACATCACGCTACGACCCTTACAAGCCCGGGCGAAAGCACTAGTCCGCGTTGGTTGATGTTGGAAAAATATGTTTTTTATTTAGTGCAACGTAATATGCACTAGTTAGTCATGCTTACCTTAAGTATTATAATTTACAGTATTCCGAGTCTCTACGAAGTCGGTTCGAATCCGCTTTTACACAAAGTGTGTTTTCAGTGTATCACAAGAGTAAGTTTACATTAGTGTCGCACTCCGGCGGCGTGGCGGCGGCGCGTTGTGTCGCAGGCTTCATTAAGGCACCAAGTACGCAGGGAGACGGAAGCTCCTTACTTAAGGCTTTGTTTTGCTCAATTTTCTCGCAACGTACTGGGGAATTCAGTGGGTATTTCAGAACAGGAATTTATCCCAGAAATCTCTCCTCAACAAATATTCGTGATGGAACAACTGAATGCTACCGCAACACAAGCAGCCTGCCAGTCGCTTTATTACTGTATACAATTATGTTGTGTGAAAATATAAAGGTATTTGTGGTGTAGAGTGAAGGAAAAATATGAAGGTAAACGACGTGAAAATGTCTACGATATTTCTTACCAGTACGAGAAAATAAAGACTATCTCGTGTTTTAATAATAACGTGCATGAAACAGTGTTAAATCGTGGTTATCTTTTTTTGTAGTTAAACACAATCAAGTACGTAACTCGATTTCCTTAAAGCCTGTACTGGTAGAAGTAAGTCGTGATTGTGTTACGAGCGAGCGGGAGAAAGTATGGCTCACTCGTCAAACAATGTCGAATGTTGAATGTTTCTACCTACTTAAGTATAATTAAGAGAGCAGTTACTATTATTTTGTTGTTTTAGTAGGTAAGTAAATATCAATTTATACTTTTCCTTGTGACCAGAAATAAACCAGCAGTAACCTTCAAGACAATTGCTGCATTGCTGAGAAAACTTGAACTCGTACCAATTGTAAATATGTAAACGGGACCCAAAAAGACTTTCAGAAGTGGCCGAGAAGATTGAATTCCGTTCAAAAGATAAACTTAGGTCGTCAGAAATCCTCTTGCGGTTCGACCGAGCAAACCAGCACCACGAACAGGCACGCCTACAAGTGCTAACTTTACTCTCCAGATATTACTTTTAAAGGTTTAAACTTTTGTACTTTTGTGATGAAGTTCTATCAGAGTAGAAGTTGCAATATAAATTTTTGAATTAGATAACAACTTAATTATGCATAACAAAGTGCACCATATTTTGGTGTCAAATATAATAATTTCACTAAGTAATAATTGGTGTCTTGCTATCTAGCGGTGGCAAAACATAATACATGAATGATTTATATACTAAAAAAATTACATGAAATGTTAAAATATGTACGATACAGGTTTACGAGTAAATTTAGTGTAATGTGCTACCGCTAGAAAACAATCCGTTCATCGGTTTCTGTCTATTTCAATACGTACCAGTGGCATATTTGACTACACTATGAACCAGTTATGTTCATAAAATGTACGTGACAATAAAATTTATCGACGTATTTTTGATGACGTACTTGCAGGCGTAGGTAAAATAGCACGATTAAGCAAAAAAAAAAAAAGAATTTGATAGCAAATAAGGTTTATAAATAAAGTTCAATGAATAAGTATATACATGAATAATACTGGATTATGATGGTGTCACATTTTTAGCCTTGTCATCAAAACTAGTCACTTCCTATTCAATTTGCAGTGAGCCCGGTAATGTCCATCTCCACCAGGCAAGTATTCAATAGCGGATTTATTTTGAAATATAATTACTGTTGTTATTTCACTCATGTCAAGTGTCCAATTCGAAAAAAAAATGTGTCTGATACCTTGCACTTTAGGCCAGTATTTCCGTTCCAATCAACGTGATGCAAGGGGACCATTATTAAAATTATTATATTACATTATTTAAATTATTATTATATACACCTATATTATTCATAATCTACTTTTTTTTTAATTCAAAGTAACTGATGCTGCTTGTTTATTACTTTTTCGGAACGTTAGGTAGTATAACTAAATAAATTAAGGGTCTGCAGTGAAACAAGCGCCACCATTACAAAAACGTAACTAACTATTTGAACAAGAAACTTCTGAAATGCAATTAAATGATAAAGCATGAAAACATTACTTAAAAAGTGTGAAAATACTAACGTCTACGGCCCCATAAGCAAATATTGTGAAAACATTACCTATATCGTTTATTGTGTCGTTTAAGTTACTTTTAGAAGTAAAATAACTTAAATACCCAACGACTGCAGGTACGTCAAGTTAATAAATAGCAATCAAATTTGCCACGTATCTTTATCTTTAAACGAGCAATTCTTGTTCTATTTCTTCTATATATATATTTGGAATCTCGGAAACGGCTGCACCGATTTTCATGAAATTTGGTATGATATAGAGGGATTTGGGGGCGATAAATCGATCTAGCTAGGTTTAATTTTTAGAAAACATCTTTCCAACCGTGTTTTCGGGCATGAAAAATTGCTCAAATTGTTAATACGACTCTTACTGAAATCTATTGCCGAGTAGTAATACTATGCTATACGTAGGATGGTGCGGGGACGTTTTGGTTTTGAAGTAACTAGAGATGGGGTTATGAAAAAATCGAAGGAAAATAATCGATTTTATAATAATCGAGCGAAGCTCGGTCGTCCAGGTACTTCAAATAGACAGCCACCGTTGTAAGGAATACTTTCTAGCAGTGGCACATTACATTAAAACTCGTAAACCTGTTCCGTACATATTTTTGTATGTTAAGTACAATAACGAACATTTCTTGTAAATTTATTTAGTAAATGAATGATTCATGCATTACGTTTTGCCACCGCTGGATAGCATGACACAATAATTGGAGTCCTACGCCACCGCCGTCAAGTATCATTCTACCAATTTAGTAATGGTCCTAATTCAGTTTCGATATATGGTAACAATACCTATCTACCGGAAATTCAAATCGTGGCATCGAAGTGCGGCCAACAAATGTGATAATATGATTAAAGTCTCTCGCGCGAAATTCATTCATTTGGTTGCGGCACCATTGAAGGGTATTACAGTGGCAATTCCGTCACAGTATGCGGGATCGTAATAGGCTTCATAATTTTACTCAATTCTGTAATGACACTTTATCGTTATTTGCAAGAATCGGCGTTCCAATGAACTAAAAAATCGTTTGATTTCCCCATATCGAGCGATTCCTCGGTGAGAAAATATGGTTTACGTCACACACGACTTTTATCTGGTTAGGATCCGAAGGGTGCCTGCCTTCTGCGTCAACTGGCACACTTTGATCTTCATGAGATACGTCCGACTTTTTTTAGATATAAAGAATGCAAGTAACTAGTTTTATTTTACCGATGTTTATATCCTCGAGAGGAAAATACATTTCCTTTGTTAGTTAGAACTAAATAGCGTCGAACGTTCTTCCTCTAACTGAAACAAAAGCATAGTTCATACACATAGAATTAATACAATTACATAGGTATTTACATTCGTTGTGCGATTTAATGATTAGGTAACTAGTGAAGGAATGGTAAAATCTAAATTAAAATGTTATGAACGATTTCAAAAAGGGCAGTTACTCAATTCGACCGCTTACCTACGTGCTTTTTTATGTTTGTTCGTGGGTAACTTCGACGTTGATGATTAATTTTTTGTTGGATACTAATTATATATTTCAAATATGGTCCACGAATAAGAAATCTAGGTTGATGATGGTAGACCAGATAAATCGAGAGGATCTTAAAAAATCATAGGGAAGAGTCTGTAAGTCAGTTGTTTTTCCTTTAAAAATATATAAATATGAGCCGATAGATATCATGTCAAACAGTGTACATCAATTGAGACGTGTAATAAACCTAGAAATCAGAGAAAGCTCCGAAATCGAGATGGAGATACACAGACGGCGGAGGCGGCGGCAGCGGCGCCTACTGGACGTATGCACGTTACGTCCTTTGAATGCTTCAGGGGCGAGCTTAACGCTTACACAGATAACTGAATGGAATGGAAATGCACACACGTACTCGCAAGGACGCCAGAGCGCCACAGGCGTACGTTCAGGGAGCTATCAAAGTGAACCCAATTATCAGGTAGGTAAAGACTGGTTATAAGGAGTTTTCTAAAAAAAAACAATCTGTAAAAGATAGTAGGGAAACGAAATAGATACTTATACTGTGATACTTACTTTATACTATGATCGTTCGTCTTCGGACTAGCACTTTTGTGGGTCATTCCACACTAATCCTGTTATTAATACTATAAACATATATTGCGTCACCATTGAAATGGAACTGCACGAAATATTTGTGGTTTTGCTGCTCCCCTTAAAGGTAGAGTATTTACTACTTTTTAAACACAATGAACAAGCGTTTGACCATCACGCTGCCTGATGTTACTTAATGAATGAATTGTTTGAATATATGATAATTTCAATTAATTTAATTCACTAAATCATGTCGCGTTCAATCATCGTGGAGTAAATACAATGATAACTGATTAAATAAATATTTTTACCTACCTTATGTGAAAATAATATTAAGTATATTATACTTTTGTTTCGTTGAATTTTAACCACTGCTTATAACGAGGTAAGTTATTAGTAAGGGATAACCACTTAAGTCTCATTCTGTAGAATAGTTAATTGACAATAACTCTGAAATGTTAAGTTAACATTTTACTGTGACCCGTGTTATTGCCGATGCATTTAGTGGCACTGTTACAGTACTTTATTACATTTGTTACTAAAGTACGTTAATAATAAAAGTTTCATCAATATTTGCAGCAACGTTTTAATTTTCCGATATTAACGACGCCGACTCAACAAACAATACTCGCAGACGAACACAAAAGGCGGTTGCTGCAGACGGTGAAATGTGTTCTGATGGGAACTTTTACCTATATGTAGCCATTTATGCAGACCCGTATTCTGAAACTTCCCTCAAGCATTCATATTTCTTTCCAAATAACGTATCTCTCGTTCTATTCGTGATTTGATAAAAAATAACAAACTATTATCAAGCGGCATTTTAATACAGAGATTAATCATTGTTTTGGAATATACCTAATCAAATATTGACACAAGTTTAGAAAATGCATGTCACTGTCTGCAATTAAAAGTCTTGAAGAAATCTCTCGCTAGAGCGACATTTTGCACAAAAAGAGACAAATTATGATGAAGCTATATTTTAATACAGATTATTGTTTTGGAATACCTACTTTTATTTCTTGCGCTATGTAGAGGAAAATTAGAATACAACCTATTGACACTTGCCTAGCAAATATCACTAATTCTCTGTGATTAACAGTCCTGAGTATATTGAAGTAGGTAGATTTCAATGTAAAGTTGGGAAGAAATTTAGAAAATACAAATTAGCACACTCTCTACATTTGATGCCTACAACATCAAATTAACTCTGTTTAGCAAAACTGGCGCGAGTGCAAATGGAAAAAGGACCACTTTTACTCTAGATGAAGTTAGTACTAGTAATTTGCTTGCAAGCATGATATAAAATATCTTCGTGTTTATGTTGATCATAATAATAATAAGCACGAGGATCAGGAGCAGCTGCGAGTTTGTGCGCCGCGGTAGAGGCACAACAGCGTATGCAATAATACTTTTGACGTAAATTGAAGTCCGCTAAAAGTTTTGTACGTTCTTATTTTAATATAAATAATAATAAACTAATTCACATCTATGTGTAGATCTCGTTTGGTTAGGTTTTGTTTGAGATAGAGAAACAATTTGAGTTTTAATCGACGGACGGTTTTGTTTATATTGTCAGTAAAAATCTTAACAGTAATGTAACTCACACATTTTAATCATATGCTAAGCTTAAAATACTTCCATAATCATAAAATAGCAATATGAAATGAAATATTAGATTTGTGATGTTAGTGTGGATTTTAATTTGTTGTTATCAGGAAGGATACAGACGGCAAATCCAACAAATCCTGCTCAAAAATAAAACACAAACTGTGTAAGTATATAATTTAAAAAGATACTCTACTTTTTATCAGGTAAATAATTTTATCATCCTATTAATTTACATCGGAGGCCTTTTTACAAAACACAATTTTTTATCCCGGAATTTCTGTCTTAATCATTTTGATCTTTAATGTAAAAAAACAGAACTACAGATGCCGTACACGAATTATGAACGCCATGTGGCCAATAAGGATTCGCCGTAGATTGTCGGAATACAAATATTATTTTAATTCAATTGGATTCACTCATGTAGGTTTTAAATACATAGGCAGCAAAACAAAAATAATACAAAACACGTCGAAACAGCAAAGCAAAAGTTAAATACTTTACAAATTAAAATACATGCACGTACTCCTTTGACGTTAATTACAGTTTTTTTACGCTCAGCTACGGTGAAGCCACGGGCATTATTTCATTTAACCTTTTGTTGTACCTTATAATGTTAGTTCACTGGTGATGTATTGTGTCCCTAAGCCGATTTGCTCTCACTCGACTTGGCAATATTGGCGCCCGTTGGCCGCTGCTGGGTTATTCAATTAGCAGTCAATAACCGGAGGCGTTTTCAGGCGCGTTCGCCCCTTTAACTACAACGTTTACTAATAAATACCTTCCCTTAACGGCGCCCCCACACAATATAAAAAAACTACGTTAATAACCTGCATTTTGTTTTTATAAATGCATACGTAAATTTAAAAAAAAATAAGGGAGAACAAGAAATAAACTTACGTTTAGTTATTTCAAATTTGCGGTTGGTATTATCACGGTTTATTTGCGCAAGGCATTTATAGTAGAGTCGAGATTCGCGGGCGGTGAGCGGCCTGCGGCCCACGTGCGGCTCGGGCGGGCGGGAGCTCCGACTGCGCGCCCTCACTGCGCAGCCGTGCCGACACCACTTCACCGAAACCTCAACATCTTAGACGAGACTACCCCGATCAATTAGGATCCCGTGCCTACTCGCTAAAGGCAAACCCTCAACACAATTTCGGAACCAATTTCCCAATCCCAACATCATAATAATAATGTCCAATTGTCTCGACATGGCCGAGGGGAACACACATATCGCAGTCTCTTAAACACAAATGAGGGTTTAGGAACGAAAAGCATACATCGGCTCGTTGTCATGAGACAGAACGAAATGTCTGCTAACATGTGAGAGGGAGATGGAAAACTAATTTTCAGGCCAGACTATATTTTAAAAGAACCAAAAGTCTCGGTTTCATTTCGTAGTGTATTAGTGTAGGTATTGCTACATACCTTATTTATTTATTAGCCTTTCCATGGGTATTGAAGTACCTACATAGTTATTTGAATAGGTAGGTATCTAACTACCCGGTTACTTCAATGATTAGACGTAATCTGTCTCATTCCTGAAAACTAAAGGTATGAGTATCTACTTACCTAATAATTAAAAACACTAGTAGCGTACCTACCTATAAGACTCTTAAACAATTAAAATAATACCTGTTTCCAATTAGACCCTGAATCATGTAGGTAGTAATATTAAATAGTTGTGTTATGCATCCTCATCTGCAATTGAAGATAGAGTAAACAATAGTAAATAATAAATTGTACCTACCTACCCAGTACCATAAAACATAAACAAAGACGCAAAGCTCTGAAACTGCGAACCATTTTCCATAAAACATTACACTGGACGTTAAAACATCACACAGTAGTTATTTCGTAACTTTACAACTCATTCAAGGTCCAGCTGACCTCATTTAGATGAACGTAACTCGATAAGGAAACCAAAGAATTTCTGTTGTCATCATCCTTTGGGATTTTACTGGTTGTGAAATAAACTTACGCGCCATCTACAAACTTTGATTGGTACTATAATATTTAATACAAACATAGATAACTTTGTTTGAAACTTTACAACTTCATGTGATAAAGTTTAAAAAGTTAGCGCAAAAGCTTAGAAGTTAGCAGAAAAGGGCTTATCTATGTAGATGTTAATACAGTTTTATTTTCCTTTACCTACCTATAGACATTTATGGAAATGCACAATCCATCATAGGGCCCTCAGGTCTCCGTCCGTAGCGCCACACAACGCCACACAAACACACACAAGGGCCGCGCCGCACGCACACTAGCGCATCGCGACTCCGCACGCGAAGGGAAAATCTTCACACACAGCACAGATAAACATGTCAACTACTAAACATTGTTGTGAAAAGTCTTTAAAAGCTCTCAAAAAATTTTCATCCTCTCATATAAAAAAAGTAAACCAGCACAAAATAAATAAAAGTCCTTAAAAGTACTTTTCTCGCAATTACATACGTATTTTAAGTCACAAAGACGTCTGTTTCAACAAAAATGCGTGTAGGTATTGTGTGTGGTGTAGAGTCAGCGACTTCCCCCGCCCTATTCAAACGTCGAATGGTAAGAAATCGCCATGTTGTTACCGACGCACTGTCGACAATCACTCCATCTGTTGGAATTATTGTGAACTTAATTTTTTAAACGCGGTTTATCTCAAAATTTAAGGACATTAGACATTCAATTAAACTCCAGGAGTTAATATTTAAGCTTCGTTTTTAAACTTGTTTTTGTCAAATATTTTTTCTCTTTGTAATAGTGGACTTAGTAATAACTGAGATGTACATTTGACTATTTAGTTCACTCTCTTGGTCGTTAGAGGGCGTTTCATGTTAACTCCGTGTGGAGCTTTGATTGGGCGCTATAATTCAAATAGTTTTCCGGGAAATTAAAACTTTTTGCTTCGGTCGCAAACTTTTACGAATGTTGCTATTAATGGTATCAGCTGAAAACAATAATATTTTAAACTGAATATTGGAAATAGAAATTATTTAACAATAAAATGCGTACTTTCAGAGTCCTAAAACAGTTTTACATATTATTTTAGAAAAATATTACATATTATTTTAGTAGATATTTAAAAAAATATATTAATTTGTGCTATTTTCATTGGTGAAGTTGGTATCTCTATTGTGGATAGTGTTGCTTTTGTAATAAGTACCTACATATTGATAAATAGTATAGGGTATACAATATTATTCTATTGTAGCGAATATTTAAAGAAAACAATGTGACTTTGTGTGATGATTACCTACTTTGTTAGGAAGTAAGTAATTATATCAACTAGACCGGATAAATCGCATTACTTATACTTGGTATATTGCAAGAATTTATCTATAAATTTTACTAAATGTAAACAACGATGAGTGATCTATTTTTGGTAGGCAAGTAAGGTACCTAATGCTATAAATTCCTAAGAAAATATCTTATAAGTATTTTGTTGTAACTCAGTTTTTACGTCTCTACTTATATAAAAAAATGTGAGGTGTTTACGGGTCTTTCATAAATTTCTGGGTAAGTAAGGAACTAAAATATTGTTACGTAAGTAAAGAAACATTAAAATAAACAATATGTAAACTTAGTCTCTTTTTGTTTTAAATTTCTTTCACACTTGTCGGCAATTTCTGGTTAAATTAAATTTTAGCATGCAAAGTAATTAATCAAGCCTTATTGAAAATATTCCACGCGTACTGTATGCATTTCAACATTTCATAGTTTAATTCGCAACATTAATATGAACAGTTACGATTATTTGCAAAATAGTATTACTTACGATTACCTACATTTTAGCCAAATACCAATGCCAAAAATGTAAAGCAACATAGGCGGGAAATTAATTTTGCGAGTTAAATTGAATAATTGTTATTACCATTTATTATTGAGAAAATGAGGTTGTGATTTTCAATGTTTCGTGTTATGATTTTCAATATTTAAGTGAAATAAGCCATACTTTGGATTTACACTAAGAATAAGAAACGACGTTGAAAAGGAGTATTGTCACCATTCGGAGACATAGCGCAATTCTTGGCTTAGGGCAAATAATAATGATCCTGAAGTGGTCCTCAAGATCAGTCAGAATTAAGGGCATATTTCTATAATAATAATGTGATGTTATGCCTTTTCTTCGTATTTTATATATATTATATCCGTTAGAGTAGGGCGACAAGATGTTTTGTCATATAGAACTTTGTATGAAAATACGATATTATTTTAGTTCTGTGTATCAGTTCGATCGTCTTTTTTATCAGGGATAATCCTACCACCACCCAAACCCTACCTGCCTCTCGGCATACGGGCCATTCTCTGGAAACGTGCGCGTCTACTTGCTTTTGCCTCTTTTCAACGCACATGCTTTCTTGACCCCATACAAATTATCACTGTACATCACTGTTTTGTTGCCAACTCTCCCCCATTCTGTGCATGACGACCACATTACGGAGTCTTCGCGTCGGGTTCTCGTCGCGTCTTCAGTCGTTAACAGGCTTCATATGTTCTTCGAGCTGTAGCGATTAGCAAACTCACGCAAGCGTTCAAAGTTCCCTCGATTGCTTACCAGGTCCCTAAAGTATATTGGCCCTGGCTCGATCCGCTCCAGTTTATTAAGCATGTCATTACTTGCCTCATTGTATAATCTGCGTTCCCATAGTACGTGGTCTCTGTTTTCGCTCGCTTCGCCACAAGGGCACTGAGCCGTGTCACAGAGAGTCATCCGGTGCAGTCGTTCTCTGAAGCATCCATGTCCTGTCAAGATCTGCAACACAATGTAGTCTGGTTCGATCTATCCGAAACTCAACCTTTCTGCAGTACTCGGGAAGAACTTGTGTAGGTCCCGACCATCATCACGATTCTCCCAGCGAGACTGCCATTGGGCAACTGCAGCCTCTCGTTTTGATGATTTCAATAGCACGCGCTCCTTCGGAGCCAACTGGGCGCCCTCCTCCTCAATTTCTCCCGCCCGTTGTAACTTAAGATCTGATGGAAGTACGCCCGCTAGCATAGCTAACGCTGCAGTGCTGCAGGATCTGTAGGCCTTGGTGAGTAAGATCAGCGCCAACCTCTGCGTGCGTAATAGCGCCCTCCTTACAACGAACACCGAGATACCATGTCGACGCAGCGTATGTTAGTAGTAGCAATGCCTACATTGCGAGACCTATCTCGGCGTAGATAATTTTAAGAGCGCTGTACTTGATGCCCCACCTGGTAGCAGAGATACGTGACACTTTACCGAAGCAGCCCAAGCGATCTATCCAGCTGGAATCCAGCTCCAGGCAGACCGTGGTGAGCCTGTGACCTCTTTCTCCGGCCGCGGTTACCAAGTACACAAGTAGGCGCCGGGAACACCACTCCGACACCTACGACACTGATACTTTGATGTTTCTTGTCGATAGTAGGTAATTTTGTTTGTTTTTCGTCACCCAATAAACAATATATCTAGTCAATAATACTATTAAACGAAGTCGCCTCCCGCTGTCTGTCCCTTCCTATGTAGTAGGTACCTATGCTTAGATCTCTAAAACTACGCAACGAATTTTGATATGGTTTTCATAGTAGACGAGAAAAGGTAATTTTATCATCATCAGCAACATGGCGTCCACTGCTGGACGAGGTTCTCCCCCAATGATTTCCATGAACATTTGGGGAAATAAAAATTAAAAATATCTTACTGCTAAAATGTTAATCTGAACGAACCGCTTTGATGTGTACTGGGTTGAGTCGATTTTCTCTATAATCGAAAATGTCGTGAACATATCTATGTATAATCACAATGATGACATCGCATTTTTTTATGTAGAGCCTTTTCACGTTTCCAGTGAAAAAAAATATGTCAGGCTTAATTCTACCAGTAAACAGTAATGAAGAGCGGCAGACAACAATCATATTGATTTTAACACAAAAATGATATTAAGGTCTTTACTTAGTGAACCCGTCGGCTTGAGCGGCTGGACATGTTTCGCGATTATAGCCTGTAACGTATAGAGTGTGTAGAGGCCTTAACAGGAAAAACATATTTTTAAGAGCGTTAATGCTAGTAATGTTACGTAGAACTTGCTCTATAACTAACCAGTTAGCTCATTAATAGTTAGAGGCGGTCATCAACATGTTCTGTAGAAAGCTGCGCATCGCTACTTGACCTGGCGCACGCGCACTCCCCATATGACGCGCTACTAAATCAGGTAGGCATTTGCACAACAACACATCATGAGGGTGGATATAATTATGACCCTAGCGTTATATAATTACAACGCCGACTTCTACACCGAGAAAATAATATTTGTTTTGACATTTCTACACATTTTTTACAATCGCTCCCAATTAAAGTACTGAGACGTTTTGTTACAGAAATCAGTGTCTCACTGTTACCATTCGACGTTCCCTTACCCTTCCCGTTCCCTACTTTATCAATGATTATAATGAGACTATAAATATAACATTATGTATGTATACATTAAAGGAATTATCTTGTTTACGATCCCTAATAGGTACGCAAGAGACATTATGTCTGGATATAATTACCAATTATGCTTAAATATAAATTTAAAAAAACCGGACATAATTTTACAGGTATATTAAATAAATACCGATATCTAAGTGCAGGAGCACGCGGCGCGTTGCGTCGTCGCTGATTCGCAAAATTTGCATGAAGATCTACGCAACTTTTGCAGTAATTTCATACAAATTTTGCAACGCAGCGACGACGCATTGCGCCGTGTGCTCTTGCACTGTCATACAACGGTAGGTGCCTACATGGATACATTTTTTTACTTATAATGCAATTTGATATGAGTGTATTGATTGAACAATATTTTAGGACATGTTTATGTTTTACATTCCATTGCAGTCACTACCGATGAGTATAACGATGTCGTTGACTTATATATTTGCCATTCTTAAGTTTGTAGTTAATTGGTGTGAATATTCTTTTGATTGAATATTTTGTCTATATTTTGTACATTACGTAAGATTATCGTATTGGGCATGTATATGATTTTTAAATTTTGCGTCCTGTGCTTAGTACTTACCCGAGTTTGCTTAGGTACATTCGTGATGTCAACGATAGATAATTTCTTAAGTAATTGCCTTAATATTAACGTTAATCTCGAACATTATAATATTTCCTTCATTTATAATTTTACGTTTCGTTTTATTAAATAGCTTACTAAATCTTTATTATTGTGGTAACAATAATCTTTATTTTATCTACCTACATGTAGTAATTATCAATCGCACCCTAACGACATAATGGACAATACCAGACAAAAATTATGTACTATTTAATGGTGGACGAGGTAGATAATGAATTTGTTTTGAACCATGCCAGGTACAGGTCTATTGGGCCCTGAAGAATGTCCTCTGGGTGCCCAGGACCCACCCAGCACCAGCGGTAATTGAAGACCATCGGGGGGTTTTAGTCAGTAGAAGTCTGACACTACCCCGTCGCCGTCCCCATAGCGGCAGGGTGTCCATGAGGATTTCCCCCTCGTTAACAAAAAAAAAAAAAGGTACAGGTCTATTGTGTCAGTCTACTCTCATATACAGAACGTGTTGCTAAGTATATAGACTCCTGAGCGATTCTCTATAACAACAACTAGGTATATGTACGGATATGTAGGTATTCATTATTATTATAAACACGAAAATTCGGTTGGATATCTGGATTTTTGTTACTTTTTCACGCAAAAACTACTGAATAGATTTGAATGAAACTTTACAATAATATAGAATAACACATAGGTACCCTTTTTATTTTATCCCGAATTTCGCTCAGGGACGGGATAAAATAAGGGTAACCCGGGTGTTCTACTCCTAGTAGATAATAATATAATTATGTATCTCTACATAGCACTAAGACCTGTAATTTATTATCGGTTATTACCGTTACGCATAATGTTGGTTGAAATACACCTTTTCCCGGTCTACCGAAGCAAGGTCTATGATTTCTAGGTTTCTCTTGAACTGGAAAACGCGCTGTGTATTTTTCACGGACCAATGGCGCGAAAATGAATGAAACGCAGAAGATAATGTGCCTATGTACGTACCGAACAGTAGGTACAGTAAGACCTAAATTATAAACATAAATTTGTGTTATAATGTTATCACACCAATTACACAACTATTTTTATTTTTTTTCTCTGCTCATTTTCTCTAATGGTTTTTTACTGATACTGAGAGAGACTTGCAATTAATTGGGAAGTTGCGGATTCGAGACTGACTTTAGTTTACGTGTACCAATTCTACTTTCACAGTCTATTTACGTAACGCAATGCTCAGTCAAGCAAAATGTCATGAAGATACCTGCCACTAGGTGTGTGAAACTGT
Organism: Conopomorpha cramerella; assembly: GCA_012932125.1. NCBI lineage: Eukaryota > Metazoa > Arthropoda > Insecta > Lepidoptera > Gracillariidae > Conopomorpha > Conopomorpha cramerella. Next base: position 7,925 of record SJJU01000441.1, on the reverse strand, counting down.
GAACTCTGTAACGACGATGGGTCATGATCAACCCCTATCACGTTGGTTAAATTAATACAGTTGGTGAAACATGGACATTGCCTTAACAAGTATCCATGCTTACCCCGCTGTGGAATTAAAACAGATATGTAAAAAACGTACATTTTATACGTTTGACTTTAATTTTCTAGCTAAAATGTACTTTAATATACTAATGAATTTTACTCTTTGGAGTCTACATTGTGTGGATTCCGCAATTGTTGCCTTTTTACGTTCATCAAACCAATACGCAGCTCATATCAGCTGCTTGGGCTGTTGCGTAAAATATTCAACCAATTATAGTGAAATTTTATTCTTAAGTACTTAGCTATTAGATATGAACCGTGTGGTGACCCCAGCCCAATATTTCCTATCGTGGGGGTCGTAAGAGGCGACCGAGGGAACTCTCCAGAGGACGGGCAGCAGTGCTCTCTGTGAGTAAAACCACACCACCACGTCCAATCCGCCGTCAAGCATCGCGAATATTGGTATTTCTCCCCAAATGATCACGGAAATAATTGGGGGAAGCCCTCGATGATGATGACTTTGATAATATTGTTACGTTGAGCTTCTCTATCGATATCCACCCCCCAAAGACATTACATTCTCAGGTAAACTAATGGCTACCTACGTTATTCTAAGTACGTCTTATAGAAACTAATCAATGTTGATTAAATATTGAAAATTTATGTAAATGTGTGAAAGACATCAACGCGAGGGGCAATTTATTTATGACAAAAATATTTAGTAAATGATGGGTGTTTTTTTCTATTTAGTGAATAAAATAAAATACGTCTAGGGAATAATAACTGGTCAGTTTACTTCATCGTTATTAGTTTAGTGTCGTCATGTGTGGCCCACAGCGGGGGTAAACAATTTAAACGAAAACTTTTTTTCTGAAAGAAAACTTGTTCAGAATCTTCTTTTTTGAAGTCCTAATCTGAAATTCAAAAACTGCATTATACTATAGATTTTTTATTACATAGAATTATTTTTAGTGCCTCTATGCCTCTGCCTATCTCGCTTTGGGATTAAAAGGCGTGAAGTGTATATAATATATATGTATATATATATATATATTGTTATTTGTATTATTCTTATTTTACATTCAGAATTATCAACTACCTTAATTATCAACTAGTTTTCCCCGTCAGGTCCTCTTTCCCCGGAAAATGCGTCTATATTCGTAAAAAAAACTGTTCGTTCGTATTAAAATATGTTTTTAATAAATAAAATAAATTATAAAATTTGTTCAAAATACATGATCATCTCTTAAAAATAAATAACTTCACATATATCAATGGTTAAATAAAATAAGATTTGTGGTACCTTTGTTTTTTTTTTTGAGTAAAACTTCGACTGTAACACCAGTTCTAACCACCAAAGATTTAACAACCAACAATAGTCTTTTTTTGTTATCGGGGGGAGAATCCCTTCGGCTTCGGACGGGGGGGATATGTGGTGTGGCCACTAAAACCCCCCCGGTGACATCTCTGCGCGATGAGCCAGCACCCCCGGAACACGTTGAAGAGTATACATCCAGGGGGGGCACCGGCCGCGCAGGGCCCGCTGCAGGATGAAAAGCGGGCCCTCTCCTCTGGGACTTGTGGCCCTCCCCGCTCGCCTCACAATAGTCTGCCATCATTCCAGTATTCCATCTTCATCTAAATAACTATAGTTATTAAGACAATTACCTACAAATATGTTGTATATACTTATTCATTACCAGAATAATTATCAAAATAAATGTTGATAACGTGATTTTCTTTTACATACCTATGTTTCCTAGAAATAGGGCTTATTTTTTAACGTAGCATCGAAAGTATTGCAACTAATCATTCGTTAAGGACATTATCTGTGCGGTGCGATGCCTTCGATAAGTCAAGGCTTGAGCCTTGAGCCATCCAATTCGCATGATCCTCACCGCCTCCTTTTGTGATCCTGTTGAACCGTAATGAATGAAGTCTTACCATATACGATATGGCGTGGGCATACTTACGGTACCGACTTAATAAAAGTTTCCATTCATTCTGAAAAGGACACGGATTATTTTTCTGCCGTTTGAAATAGAAAGTAGTTCAAGACACCAAATTCAGTAGGCTATAAAGCGAAAATTTTGCATGCAGGATATGAATGAGATTATCATGCAAGTGGTCCATCTCAAATCAACCAATATTCTAAAAGATTGCTTGGAAAGTCTTTGTATGTTATTACATGTCTTATTATATTATTTCAAGAATGTCTGTGGATAAAAACAAAATGAGTCTTTAGGTACCTACTAGGAGGTCAATGGTTGGATTCCAGCACTCTATGTAATTGACACAAAGTATTAGCTACAGTGGCCTCGCTTTTACGGTGAAAGAATCAGCCCACCGAAAACTTATCGGTACACCAAAGCTGCGTTATACTGAATTAATTACATTTATTTATTGTTAATCGCGCCTACTTATAAATATTACAGAAAATGTCGTTCAATTCGTTAATACCACAAACAAATTTTAAATGCCATTTTTCCTCCATATCTGATTACTGGCACCGCTGTCAATCGTTAATCTTAATAAACGTCCAATCGTATTTGAATATGAAGCTCAATTGACTGATATTTGTTTTGTGAAACCTGATAGTATTGCTAGTAACATGTTTACTACAAAATTAATGGCTATAAATTTCAGACGTTAAGCAATCGGTTGCATAAACAAACATACATTATTTGTACTCATACGTCCAGTTAATTGGTGGAATTAGCGGGTATTTTCATGCATTCAGGCAGTATTACGACGACTAGCGTCGCGTCTCACAGTTCACGGCGCGGAATGATCTACATCGCGTGTCCCTAGCTTACAGGTAATATTTTCAGGGAGGCACCTATAGGACACTCAGTTTGTGACGAAATTAATGAAATTAAACTTTATAGGAACTTACGGTAACTGAAAATTCGTTATAGTCTTATGTATAGTTCAAGAATTGTAGAAAAAATATTGATATAATTTTTTGTTAAGTGCTTCCAAACAAGTGTTACTAACTACTTAATATTAAACAGTAACGATATGCCTATATCCCGAGTGATCTTTAGTTATACTTTGACAGATTATTATATCAGCTTCGTAAAAAAAAGTACCGAGACTCTAAATTAAATTACAAATTGATTACAAGTTGGAAAATTTTCACGAGCATTTTGAATTGAAACCATCTAATTATGAATATTCTTACTTTGACATTGTCTACAGTATAAGATGATTTTCTGAAACATTATTTGCATCAAGAAAGTCGTCGCCTGAATAGATGTGCATAGTTTTACACCTTTCTTTTCCACATTGTTAGCAGAGCGGAGCGGTGTCGGAGATAAGATGACTCTTGTAATATTTATGTGTTAGAAAAGAAATAAATCTGTTTTAATTTACAGCAGCATAAACAATATGAAATGTAAAAGAACTTGTACTATTTTCTCATAGGAAAAAGTGCATAATTTGAATGTAACATATACGTAGCACGCAACCAATATTTTTATTAAAAGAAACATTGTTGTATGTATATCTATTTGAAAATATTTATACAATCTGACCTTTACCTAGATAATAAATATAGATGAGGTTTCGATCATCATCTACCTACTAATAACTAGTTTACGTTTGGCTAGATACTAGAATTATGTAAAAATTTAACCTTTTGTTTCTTTTGTGGCATTGTTCTTATCTTCTTTGAAAATAACTACTTACTTAGTGTTTTTTTTTAGGAATATTCCTCTGAATCTCTATTCTAGAGATTCTTGCGTATTTAGAAAATAATTTAATGGGAAGGTTGAACGACAAAAGTTTTGCTGTTTTAAATATTTAGATACTAATTCACGATTTTAAGTGAATAAATACAACTCAATTAAAACCAAATAGAGCTACTTACTTACGAAATCATACACTTAAATACATAGTTTACTACCGCAACAACTATGGTAAACTCGTTTGTATCGAGAAATTACCGCAACGCACGTATCTTATAATGGTCCGTAAATATTTAGTGAAATCGTCATATTCAGGTAATAAATCTTGAACGCAATTGCTTAGAAATTGCCGTCAGCCGGCCTGGCCGCCGCGTACTGTCGCATTCTCATTACTCCACAACGCCGAGTTACTGACAGAACGACCATGTTAAATTCAACTTTTCATTAAATGTAACTTGAATAAGATTTAGCTCTTCGAAAATATTGTGTGGTAAACGATCGCTAACCGTATCTGTACAGTAGTCGACGAGCTCAGCTTCACAGTTGGCATGCGTGGCTGAGCTGAACCTGTGGGTCTATAGCGAGGTTGTACGGCTCAGTTTATTCAAAGTGCTGGTGTACCTAACCCGGCCGCTTGGTTTCATGAGTTACGCAAACATAACACGCATGCGCGGCGCATTGCAATCCACTGATATCCCAAAGCTGTTCATCACCTTACAGTTTACATTCTAAAGAAATGTTTAATGCAACTATTTTAGATGTGTTGTACACGCAATTTGTTTACGCTTTGTAAATGTCTATAAACACGCGCTGGTATAATTTAAATACGATATAAAATAAATGCATAAAATATAGGTAGCTTATTAATAGAATTAGCCGTGTAGTGACGGAGAATAGAACACATGCGTCACCATACCAGCTCAACTTCCCGTAAGAGGCGACCGAAGGAAGTCTCCAGAGGACGATCAGCAACGCTATCTTAGTGCTTTGGCTACTTAATACGGGATGAAGGCAATGTGTGTGTTGTTGTAAAATATTTATTTATTTATTTATTTTATTTATATCTGTGAATTAAACCACAACACTACTGCGATCGCCAACCCGCCTAACAAGCGTGACGTTTATTGACAATCCCCCCTATTTTATTATAGAAATCATTGGGGGAGGCCCTCGCCCAGCAGTGGACGTCATGTGGCTGATGACGATGATGATGATAAATATAATATTACTTTAAAAGAAGCTTACTAGCGCCTAACTTTCTTCGATGAAACATACAAAATGTATGTGCGATACCTACATCAAAAGTGTCTAGGGATCAAGAACATTTTATCTCTAAAAAAAATCTAATTTATTTAAATCAAATCTAATCTTCTGGATTAGTCTCCTACCTAATTCCCCATGCCTGTATCAATTTTGAATAAATTATGAATGAATTCAGTATTTTGTAAAATATATTCTTGATTGCAATCTTCTAAAATGTACTTGATCCCTAGACACTTTTCATGTACATATGTACATGTAGGTAGTGTTGTTTTGTCCTGGACAATTTAATGTTAAAAGGGCAAATTTGAAGAATTAATTGAGAGAGAAAATTGTTCTTAAGAAATAATCTTGTTTTAAATGTTATGAACGTATGAAGTGTGCAATATTTTAATTAAAGTCGGCTTACTGAATGTTACTTTAAGCAAGTTAAAGGTTGTATCGATTATTTAAATAAGTTGCCATATATCAAAAGTTTTGTGTCGACCTTACTTTGCTAGTTAAATGAGGTCACACCCGAACCTGTCGTGGTGGCTTAAACTGGTTGTTTTTTTGCTACTGTTACAATAACAATTTTATTTTTAACTTTATGCCTCTACTAATATAGTGTGTAACGTGACAAAAAATAATAATTTTGAGAGCAATTCCAAAGACACAACACCGATCTTTTTGGATCGCCGACGAAAATTGTTTGAGGAATTCAGTTCAGATTTCTTAAAATTAACTCTACATCCTGTCGTTTTTATTTGTTACTAAAAAACAAAGACTCCGAATTTGATATAAAATCCACGAAAATGGCAGTAAATAATCAAATGACGTATTGAATTGACGGCGAACAGAATACATGTGTCTCCACCCCAGCACAACTTTTCCCGTCCAAAGAGGCGACCGAGGGAACTCTACAATACAACGCCACCGCGAGAACGCCAACCCGCCTGCCAAACGTGCCAATTATTGGCATTTCCCCCCAAATGTCCACGGAATTGGTGGCCCTTGTCCAGCAGTAGACGTCATGGGACTGATGATGAAGCTTTATTAGTGTATCACACTACACAAAATTACAATACACATTGACGGTGATCATTTTAGGAATAAGTAGATTATGTTTTTGTCTTTGTGCTATAATATCGTATGTAGCTCCCACTTTACCTAATACCAAGCAGGGGACCTGATTAACTCTTTCCCGGACAGTAAACGGCTATAGCTCATAACAATAAAAAATCGATTGTGTTTTTTTACTGTCCGCCAATGTGTTAATAATAATAAGAATCAGTATAATGTATTAATTTCACAAAGGTACAGTTAACACAGTTTTGTAATATACGAATGTGAAAACATTCACAACCAGTCACACACAATGGTGTAACTGGTGATTGGACTAGCATAATCCTATCAAACAGATCACCAGGCTCAAATAAGTTCTTACTATAATTGTATAGTTATAGAGTAGATTTACAATAAGTAAAAAGTAACATAGTAATATGAATATAACAGCAATGAAAATTAGTTTGGAGGCCTTTGTCCAGCAGTGCGACACATAATAACTGACTAATCTACATCTGTGACAGGCGCAGGTCTGGCTGGTTGGATTATCAAAGATCGCCATCTAATTGGGTTTTACATTGTTTTCCCTATTGTGTTTGTGCAAGACGAATCCATCGTTTATATAATTTTAGCTATATATAAGCATGTTTACCTACTATTACCGACACAAAACATAACAATACTACTAGCGGTAATATAATATGGGTATAATATCGTTTTTGCATCGTAAAGCTTAGGGTATTCTACTTGGAGCGACAGAAACTTCTCCACTCCCATTCCAGCACCTGGCGCCCCAACTAGACTTTGACTCGTCGGTGATCGATCAAAAAAGTACCTATGTATTTTATGTATTGCTGTCAGATAGGTGGGTATACTTACCTACTTACTTACCTTTACGTATTTATTTTATTTTTTCTCTCTCGCTTATGTAAAAATTTGATTTAATTTGTTAGGTGGGGAAGTTTAGGCAGACACACACACATACACACTCACTTTGAGACACGTAGGTACAAAAAAACATTAAGTTTTGTGACAGATGCTGGTACTCGTTGACGTCGAGAGCGTCACTTTTGGCACTGGCTGAAAATCAGCGCTGTGGGCGCAAGCCCCAGCACAATGCTGAGCCAGCTGCCATTTTGCTGTTATAGGGACGCACTGTGTCCCGATGTCCCGCCTGGCATCAGATGTTATACTCACTTGGTGGTATTGCATCTGCTGCTTGGTGGGGTGGAGGGGCACAGAACTTAACTTTTTAATTATTTTTTTTTATCTGTTCTTTTATTTGTAAATGCTGTCCTTAGCAGTAAATAAATGCTCTTTCTTTCTTCTTTCTTTCTAATGTTTTATTGAGAAAGTAAGTAAATCTGTTATACTTAGCAACAGAACCACCCCAGTACATTCCGAAGAAGTTCCAAAGAACAACTCTAAAATCAAATATACCTCCCTATAAATTCGTACACCTACCTACCATTCAATTCGGAAGGTGTCTCCGCCTCTTGAACTAGGTCATGGAATGAGTTAAATAGAGTAATTACGTAATTTTTTACTACATTGTGACCTCACGCAAAATTCAAAATTTCACACCTAATGGTCGACATAATGGTCGGTTTTGACAAAACTACTTCTTACTACTAGCTAAATAGCCATTGAGCCTTATTTATAAACAGTCGCTTGGCCACTATCACTAGCGCGATGTTAAGCAGCGACGTGGTCTACGGTGGAGCAATTTTGTTTGTCAGGTACAGGTAGCTGTTAACCCGTGACTTGAAGACCTCCAGACTATACTGCGTAGAAAACACAGACTCCTTTAGAGAAATATAATTATATAATTCTTGACCAGGCGCACCGTATCTAATATAATCTATACTAATATTATAAAGCTGAAGAG
>SJJU01000440.1:0-25697 GCA_012932125.1 Conopomorpha cramerella | reverse complement strand
GCAACTATTAGGTGCGAAGAAATAATGGAAAATTTGAAGAAAACGGGGAAAATTATTCATCCTTGAGGGCTTCCATTGCGTGCGCTGCGAATATAATATATATTGGCGAAACAATGTTTGCCGGAGCAGCTTATTATAAAATACTACTGACCCGGCAAACGTTGTTTTGCCAATATTCATTATTCTCTGCTATTATAATGTATGTATTATAAATATAAACCTTTCTCGAGAATCACTCCATCGACTAAAGACAACCGCATTAAAATCCGTTTCAAAGAGGCATAAATAGGCACAGACAGTGGGAATATTGATAGAAAAGGTTCGTTTCGTTAGCTTTTACTAATTACACAGAATACCTACATTGTCACTCGGATGACCCCGCAGTCCACCGGAATTTCTGAAAACAGCGCAGTGATCAACGAAACCCAAAAATATCAACCACTTTTCAAAACTTCACACAAATTCCCTCACACTAGAGCTCGCAGTAGCCGCACTGAATGATCAAGATAAACGAGGCAGTAAAAATGGCTGATGAAAGTCCACGAATCGAAAATGTCCTTTTATTTTTCCTAAACTGAAAAGTGGATAATGGTACCATTCCATTGTTCTTTATTTTTCTTTCTGATTGCGTTGTTTTTAGTTCTCGGCATGTTTGCGGACTTTTCAGAATTAATTTTGTGAACGATGTACATTTGTGCTTAAAATTTGTCAGAAATTATCCTTGAAATGAGTAAATTTATATTCATCAAAGGTAATGAATGTAATAAAGGTATTAATATCCAGCAGAGGATGTCAGTGGGCCGACATGATGATCATGATGAAAGGTATTAATTAAGTTAGTAGTAGTACTAATTATGGTATTTGATAATTATAGAGCTATCAGTTACACTACATTTTATTTTAGAAAATATTTAAAAAGGTTTTAAATATAATTATCTAAATGTTAATTCGGGATATTCCTAGCTTTTATGTTCATGTTGGACGAGATAATCCATACGTAGATGTGCAGTTATTCTAGGAACAGTTTTGCATTTCTGAGCCGATCATGGCCAATGTACTCCGAGGTAGCCATTAGGACAATCTGGAAGGTGGTTCCTACTGCATTCCTTGCCAGGCAGAGCTGCCTGCACGATACAGGACGTTGTATTCTGCTAAATACGTTTAGTGTAGATCTTATGTGTTACAGTATCTACTTGGACGGTACTTCAGCTTACGCTGGTAGTGTATGAAGGAAAGCAGTTTGCGAACCTGAGGCAGCGGCGGCGGCGGCGGCGGCGGCGGCGGCGGCGGCGGCGGCGGCAAGCGCGGCTCCGACTGCTCGGCCGGCCTCCTCAGTTCGACAGCAACCACTCCAGCGACCAGACGCGCGTCTTGTTCCCACGTCTTGAGCCGTTCGCGCGCTCATCCGGATTCCAAATCCCAAGACTTTTTACTTATTTTTTCTATCTTCGTGCCAAAGTGGACAGTGTGTGTTTTCGTTTTAGGATTTTGTTTTGCTTTACACGTCCTCAGAGGCTGATTGTTGGCTAGAAGACGCCAGCGATCCAACACCTTCCTGCCGGTATCTATTAATTCTTATGTGAGTAATATTTTTACGTCAATCTCATTGTACCTTTACCTTTTATATTGCTGTTATATGCGAAATGCTGTGCGTTATTTTATAGAATTAATGCTTATAATTTTATTAACCCATCAAAGTCGATCTCATATTAATGAAAAGAACTGGTGATATGTAGATTACATACGTTTAAAGGCAGGAATGACTATTTCAACTCAATATTTTTTTAAAGAAGTAATCAAATCAAGTACTCGTAGTTAATTGGTAGTATTTTTTCTTTTTTCTCACTCCCAATTTTGGTGAAAATTTCACACCTGCGTATTTCGATTACTTGCTTATAAAAGCAAAAACCTTTATACCATTTCAGGAAATTCTATCTATTATATATAATGTACAAATTGTTTCTCGTATTCAAATACATAAATAAATTACTATATTTACACTCTGATGACTTTCTTCACATTCCTAATTGAATCTTCGTAAAGATAAGTTATTCCAAAACTGTTAGTGAAGAAATATCAACAGGTTTTGTTCAGAAATCTGGCCGATTTTTCGTTCTTCCAGCGGCCAAGTCAGTTAGTCAAGTGTATTTAATACATTTTACTTCTCAACGAATCGATTAATAATGTCCACCTAGAGGTTTTTGCGGAAGCGATTTCTCCTTGCGCCTAGCGTGACGTCGCATGCCACAATAGTGGAATGAACTTACTTTGTACTCGTATACTGTCACTGCAAAAGACCTGAACCGCTCCAATAATGTACAATTGTAATTTAATATACATTATCTATTCACCGGCTGAAGGAGAGTTTAATCGTATAAACCCAGAACTGCAACTGGTAGAAAGAATAGCGTTTAGGATGTGCATCATAGCAAACGGAGATTATGTTTCTACACATACGTGATGATAGGTTCTACACATAATATTCTTCCTTTTTAGGTCCGAGTACAATAATTAAAATTAAACACGGTTTGCAACACGCCTAGCCTAGTAGATACATAATTACGGCGGTCGTTTGGAAAATATAAAGTATGTAATCTCCGCATCGTAATTACAATACACATTATTGATAATTTCACTTAATTGATGTAACCAAATACCTGATGGGTGTATAGTTTTGTATATGTAGATATTCTATATTCGGTTTGTATAGGATATGTGCAATACTCCGCTCTGTACGGGAGAACAGACTGGTTCGGGCAGGGGTTGATTTTAGTAAACCGTTTCACGCGAAAATATTTGACATTCCTGTTCTTTCCTTTAGAAATCCCAACCGTAGTGAGTCTTATCGTAATAGGCATTTAAATGTAAGGTAAAGAAACACAGTCATGTAATTATATATAATAAACACATTTTTGAAATCCGCATCAGCTCGGGGCAGAAAGATGTGTAAAAAGAGGTTGTTTATAATATAATAGGTATATTGGAGAGGCTTATGTCCAGCAGTGGACACATTTGAGCTGATGATGATACGAGGACTCATGCAGTAGGCAAATAAATACGAGACAAAAATCATTGGTTGGTTACGCTTTACGCCACACTACCTAAGCAAAGCGAAAAACACAATATTAAAACCCTAACGATGTAAACAACATCGAATTTTCCGAGAAAATGGAACTAAATTACTGAAATCATACTACAAACGATTGTCAAATGATATGTAAATCTGTGTACGAGTACAACGGAAGCAAATCCCGCTCATCAGAACGATATAAACCCTCCGGAGGCGCATTGCATACTAATTCATCACTTTGTAACTATAACTATCAATAACCGGCCTACTCTAGAATCAGAGGAAATGTACTGAATTGTGGACAAGTTTTTATTCAAGAAAAAAACTACGTCATTTTGATGAGGTTTAAATGCATGGCGGAGAATATACTCCACTCCACACACAACAAACACTTAATAAATGTATAATAATGTATCCATAAATGTTATTTCATCCACTAGACATAACATGTATAGGCTGTAGGTAACAGTTAGATGTTGCGAAAACATTTAAATAACCGTGGGCGGGCGGGCGGCTGCAATTGTTTGTGGTTATCCGCAAGCACGCCGAGCACACACAGCGCCCGCGCCTCCGACCACAACACGCCCGCTCACTTTCTAATCACAAGTGCTGTTATTGATATTGACACACGCCAAATGAAACGGCAGTTAGGTATACCTATAGAAAATGTTAGTAGATTTTGTCTTAATGGCCGCGAATGTGCTCCAAACCAGCGGAAATATAACGTCTTTTAAAGGGGAGAGATACCTATATTTATGTAATATTCTTGTTTTTGAGTAAATTATATGTATTCTTAGTAAAAAAAATAACTAAATACACTTCACGCCTTTTGTTTTCTTCTTCATAGTATTTTTATTCATTGCATAAAATTTTCATCTCTATTATTTACATTATTACTTAAATTGTGTAGCTTAAAAAAAATTATAGCTCAATGTGATACTAAGCTCAAAACTCGAGAACGACTAGCTAATTCTCTTTCTAGTATATTCCTTATATTCCTTGAAGTACGGGGATGGTTCTCACAGAGATATAGCTGTATATTCCATAATCAACTTGCTAGGCAACGAAACAATGTAGTCTTAAACTTTGTGTGAGAATTTGACTTTACGCGGCTGAAAGCGTGGGGCGTCCACTAGTTTATTCATAAAATAAAGGAAGATCCTCCCCTTACGTAACAATATGCATGGGAGTAATAGATACGAGCTCCGATTATGCTGGCGCTCCGACTGCAGCCTGCCACCAATATTGGCACGTATGGGATTAACTTGTTTGCAAGAATTTACGTGGACGAGCGACGGGTAATCAAACGTTTCATAATTCTTTTTGTGTCAACCAACAGAGTCGATACAGCAAATAGGAAAAGCGACAAAATTAAGTTTTCTAAACGCCGTTTCTTTGTTCGGAGTAATAGCTCCATTTACATTGGTGAATGTAACAGCTATGAATAGAAGCTCGTCACAGGACTTCCGCCGCCGGTCGGCCTGGAAACTCCGGATGAATATGAATGACGTGAATCCCATTAGTGCCTACGAGCAGTTGAGCTTTTATGAAACGCGTTTGACAGGACATTACCGTTGTGAGTTCGTTTACATTGATGCCGCCACATATGTCAGCTTGATTAATTCGAGTAACGGTACAACTTAGGTACCTCTTTAAAGTGGCTAACTAATATCAGTTTTCCTCATATTCTGTCTTCATTGTTCACATAGTAAATACCTGCGTCTAAGCTACATTTTTTAATATTTTCTGCTATTATTAAACAATTATTTCTTCGATAGTTCATTGAATCTGCGTTACGAACTATGTTATTTTTTATATTATGAATAGAACTATTGATGCGTTTCATAAGCAAATTATTATTATAGGTGTTTCCTCGTGGTAAGAGTTCATTAACGTTACCGCAGAAAATACTAAGATAACTCAGCATCCGTAAGACGCACAAACTCGGTTGTAAGGATAGAAAGTATTTTCATAATTATATCAGGTATGATTTAATTTAAGTGCACATTCCTGATGAACTCCATTAAGTTTCTGCTAAACTTTTTCGTCGGAGCAAATCACATAAATTTACGTCACGTACAATAAGTGACGAAGGCACAACGCGAACAAATTATAGCATAAAGGGACTCAGTTCAGTTAAACCCACGAGGGAGCAGATGCACTATGAATAATTATTTGGTCGGACGAGTACCGATGTTCCTAACCTAGTTCATGTATTGGTCTGGAGCTCTGATTTAAAGTTATTAGCTTCTCAACGCGGAGCCGTATCGGATGGCGTGTGATGGCCGAGCAGCGACAGTACCTGACCGGCTGTTGCCAATATCTCCGTACGATGGCGGTAATCCGCGCTTGTAAAGCAATTAGGTAACTTATCACATAAATGGTATTTTGCAATAACCAATTATTACACAATAGTAATGATATAAAGCAAAAATTTGAACTAGTTTTAATGAAATATTTACCGTATATTATCTAGAGTGAAGTAAGCAACAATAGAAGTTAAATACATAATAATATGTAGAACTGCAACATTTGAATTGTGATATACAAAGCCATAAGCATTTTTGTTCAAGCTTAAGTAATCACTTGCACCGGTGGTGGTGAAAATAAAGATAACAAACTTAAAAATTAATTTCCTTCTCTCTTACGAAAAGTTACAAATCGATTGACCGGCGCGAAGTCGAACAAGCTGGGGTACAGTCGCTACAGTTCTATAAGGCACCATGTTAATGCACTGCCACAGGCATTACTTTATACTGCCCCTAAAATTTTTAGGTGGAGAATAAGAGTTAAAATAATAGTATACGATTTACACTTCTAATGCTTGTTGAATTCAATTACAGATTTGCTTGGCGATTTTGGTTCAGCTTTCGGCGAATGTTTGACTCTTGTTTTAGTTTAGGGCGCGTCTACATAAAAAAACCTTTAGAGCGCGTAATAAAAAAAAAACATTAAAATTATTTTATGTGCTATACGTTTTTGTCATTAAGGGAGAATCAACAGGGAGATGTTCGACGAGACGAAGGTCGGAAAGTTTGAAAAACAGTCGTTGCTGTCACTGCATTGCCTTTTCAATAATTGTCAACAACAAGAAGCAATGGACAAGAAAAAAGCATACCTAATAAAAACAGACGTCGTCACCGCCGCCGCCGCAACCGCTGCCGGTCGGGGCGGAATGCGTTTGTACAAACAAACGACTATTGTTTCACAAAATCCGCTAATAAAATATTTTTTTATTGCATTTAATTAGAATAGCTGTCTATAATGCGCGAAGTATAAAAAACATCCTCTCTCTGTAATTGGCTCGCTGAATTTCCTTGTGGCTGTTGTCTGATGTATGAAATTCTGCAGTAACATTGCATGTTCTACTTGTTTTCTAATGCACTCAAGCGCAATGCCTGTGCCCGCTTCTCCGTATTCAGGTTTATACATTTTTCCTAAAATAATCTGAGTTTACGAAGAAAAATTTATGTGTTTCACAGACATATAAGTAGGTATACATTATAAAAAAACTCATCAATAACAAAAAAAAATCCGTATGATCGTAGCTGCTGATTTTATTTTGAAGAAATGTGCCTAAGTTTGAGTAACGGAAGTACGTGACGAAATATAATAAATATAGGTAATCATACATATTGTACATGAGAAATTTAAAACCTAAGTACAGGTAAGTGTAAAAAAGTGTAGTCATAATGGATTTAATTTTAACGTACAATAATGTCTTTGTTAATTTTATAAAGTCGCTTAGATACCTACATGTTCATTCTCTATAAATAGTTTTTTACTACAGTATGTTTCTAGTTTAAAAACACCTCAATCACGTTATGTTTAATATGTTTAAATTCTTATTCATATTCACTGTAGTTGATTCTATTGATGTTACAAGTCGCTGTCGCTAATTGGATCCGGTCCGTCACAGATGACGAAGACTAAACCGCGCCCCAAAGTTACTTTAAGTTACATTGCAATGAAAAATAATTGCCTTCGCATGTAAATACTTTTGTATAAATGTATTATAAAGTTAATATAATATCATTTCTTCATATTCGGGTTTAATCGAAATAAAACCTACCCATTACTTTGCTTAACAGCGAGAGAATTATCTCACCTGATATAGAGATGCATGTCAATTTAAGAAATAATACTTATACAGGCATCTCGGTGTAAAAGGGACCAACAGACCAAATTTTGAGACACCCAGTGACAAAATGTCTATTAGAATGGACGAAATTCTTTACAAAAACCGTGTGTATGTTTCTAAGAGCATTATCTTGTTTCCTTTTGTCTACCTCTAAGGCAAGGTTAAAGCACTCATGTAGGTACTACATCAACATGGCACAAGTTAAGCTGAAGTAGGTAGTAGGCACAAAGCTATGAGCTCATGGTTGGTTGCGTAATCACCACTTCGATCGGTGCATAAGTACTGTGTAACCGCATTATTAAAAAAAATAATAAATACTGTTTGCCATAAGAAAGCAGTTATTTACAGCTGTGCTTCTAAGTGATAAGTGGTATACTGTTGAGTTACTTAAACAGCCACCTAATGCATTAAGTCACGTCCATCTGCCCTACAAGACGTATTTTAATTCAATACATTGTGGTTTCATCGAAGGTGCTGACAAAACTGAAGGAAAAGCAAAACTGTTGACAACAACAGGCGATGAGTCTATTGCCTCTATCAAGGATCGTAAAATGTGACAGATTTTCATTGAAAGCAAGTTTAACTCTTTATGTTTCTCTAACCTAATTGTCAAGTATGTTTTCACGTAAATTACCATTAGCATTATACTATTCTTGACCATTAGATAACACCTTATGGCATGTTGTTATTTCACCATGGTGATAAATTTCTTATTCAAATGTTATTACTTAATGGTGTAATCGTGGCGTATACACCATTGCTTTAATGGTTGGTAGTAGGTGTGGACACCTACATACACCACATACTTTCATTTTGATTTAATGTAACGTATAACAGCATTCCGAAACAATGGTACAGAAAAACTCTTCCATATGGTGATCGCAATTTTGTTAGACCCTCGACATTTTTGGGCCTCAGTAGTTAGTATAATGACAGTAAACGGTTCTTTACAAACTGATAAGTGGCCACTTAGTTGTTAGGTTATTAGAGAATAAAGAAGTTACGACATCCGTAATGGTTATGTCCTATCCCTTCCATAAAACAATAACCGAATCCAAGACTGATTTGGATCTAAGTTGTTACCTACGAAAAATTTAAATATTCATTTTATAAGCTCCATAAACTGGTCGAAGGAGTTAAACAGGTAAAAATACATAGAGTGAAGATGTTTTGTAGTGTTTAAAGATTTTTTTATAATTATTTATAGGTACATATTATCGATAATAGACAAATATTAAGTGATAATCTGTGAAGACAATCTGAAGCAAGTACTTAAAAATGGAGCACTAATATTACGTATTTAAAATTCTTGAAGAATACGGCTTTCATGAAGAAGACTTTAAAATGTTGTTCTTTCATCGCTCAATCATCAAGAACGCATATAACTTCGTATATTACTTATTGCTTTTGAGTTGCATAGATGGAATACAATAAAATTAGCGGGTATGCGTACGTACGTACTTGTATAATTTGCACACCAAAACACGTACTTAGTTCTTCCACCATGCATAATATGAACAATGGTTGGTCTCACAGTAAATGTATGGTCTTGTTGAAGCTGGTCGCCAACAGAGTCTGGGCCCCTATAAACGGTAATTTGAATACCACATTCGTTCATATATCTGTAATGAATAAGACTTGTCTGCGGCTTGTCTTCGCATGCTTCACTGGTCCGAAGATTATCTCTTTCAAAGAATAATACCTAATTCGATATTGTGCTTGTACATACATATACATCCATCATATTATACTTACCCAGTTTTTGTTGGCTATTCGTGTCTGGGCGTGGTTTAAAAGCAGATTACTGTACCTAATTCCGAGGCATTTTTATATCGGTCGGCGACAGAGGATATTACAATACTTACTTATTCATAAAACTTTAGTCAGGTAACAAAGATACGTATGTGGGCTTCTTGAAAAAAAATGAACAGGAAATATCGAGGTCCTGTTATCGGTTGATTTTGACAAATAATATACTTGTCTAGACTTTTTAGATAATATTAGAGTCCTTAAATGAAGGAGTTTAAGATACTAGCCACGTAGAGGTAATCCTTCCACGGCCTGTCAGATGACGAGCGATGTTGAGATCCAGGCGGGCGACCTTGTTCTCCGACTCGTGGTATTTCAAGGCTGAACTACTCAGCCATTTGTCCTGTAGCTTTTTGTATGTGATGATAATTTTAACTATTCTTGCGACTCTTAATGTTATGATAAGTAGCTACCTAATTTTGTAATTAAATTATCTTTTACGCAAGGCATCTATTTTAAAATAAAGATGGATTAGTTAACATGTTCTCGATTTTGCAATGATTGACGCCCAACAATGTTCGGCCGACGAAGTAATGTTGTTGTATTGATAGAACTATTCAAAACAACGAGCGTTATCCCGTGTGTATCAGTGTCAAAACAAACAATGGTTGATTGTAAGCGATTGCGGCGGCGGCGGTGGCGGCGGCGGTGGGAGGTGTGTGCTTTGGCGGTTGTACATTTATCAACAGAAACAAAACCAACAGCAAACAATGAGTTGAACGTTGGCCAATCAATTTTGGGCATTTGCAATTTACTATAAACAAGTCCACAATTAGGAAAATAAGAAATCTATGTAAGAGACTTTTGCAGAGAAGATTGCCTTGCTTCCCTTTCTGTTGAATTTTATTACAGCTGGTTATGGAGTTTTATTAGCGATTACGTACATATTGGCAATTGCTTCCATACAATTATCGCTCTTGGATATCAGGGAAAGAATTCTGTATTTCAGTTTTCTTCTAAAACGTCATTGGGTAACTGTACCACCAATATGGCCTACATAGTTATTTGCTCAGAGCAGCGTCTAATACTCCTACCAGCAAATATAACGGAGACGTCAAATCGCGACCTCAATGGTGTCCATTGTCTCCAACAACAGCCTTACGGGGCGTTGACTCGAGTGTGTGGAACTTTACTAAACACCATACCTACGAAGTTTCACACATTATGTATTTTATGAGGTGATTAGTTGATGACGAAAATGTCATTCGAGAGACAAAAAGAGGAACCGTAGAATGTTTAGTTACGTGGCTCTACGGAATTAGTAAATCAATTATGTAACTTCCCAACGAAACGACAATCTGAAGTAAACTGTCCACACTTATTTATGTAGAATTATTATTTGTTTGCATTCCAACGACACAGGTAAACAATTACACACTACAGTCGGAATCGTGACTGCTCCAGCGACAATTCTTGAACATAATATCTTAAATTATCTACATTGCTGGAGTTTTGAAGTAAACTTTTATGGTAAAAACATTTTTTAATTATGTCTCAGAGCCATCACTTGGCTGCGTTTTATTTTCACTTAAGTTTGTGGTTTTAGATAAACTCAATTGATATTCACTCAGTCTTAATTGATCAAGTCACTAAGGTATGTATAGATTAGAGGTCGTTCAAATGATAATAAAGAGAAACAAGTTAGATAGGTATTCAAATAAAAATATATTGAATGTATCGCCAAGGTCTGATTCGAGCACATTGCTTACAACTTCAATACATATACTTACTGACTGCTTGTCGTGCGGACCTTGGCGCTATTGACGACGTGGCTTTGATATTATACTCCCCTTTAAGAGGACCATGGTAGTCTTGATCCTCTATTTTCGAATAAAGAGACCGAATACCACACTGCTGTCCGTGGTAGTATTACGCTACATTTAAATACGTTATATTACAGTATAATCTCGTGACTACCTACAGCTAGCATAAACATCGAGTCAGCTAGTGTTATAATTGTACGTTTGTTTGGCCTTGTCTTACTTGCTAATTATCCTGTTTCGTACGTGCATAACGATGCTTATTTCATGAATGTTTCGTTGCTACACATTAAGAATTTTAATAGTCACGGTACAATGAAATACTGTAGGTAACTAGGCACACTGCGATTATCCATTTGTACGTCTAAATGATTGATAATAAATGCCTACATTAAATCTCAATCATGTAAGCGACAAATAGTTTCAATAAGAAAAACATAAAAGAAGAAAAACATATACTTCACTCCTTGTATTCCCGTACCGGAGTAGGTTAGTAGGAGACACTTTCTAAGCACATGTCCACTGTTCACCAAGCGTATTAAAACCCAACGTGACGGGGGAATCGAATATGTCTGAATTTTATGGTAAAATAATAGGTCCTTTGTGAGCAGTATTTTTTTGTATTTTTGTAAGTACTTGTTATGTTTAGTGTTGATAGGATAATACTTATCTACTATAATGTAATATCAACTGAATTATTTATGAACTACCTACTACGTAGTGTTTGTAACTTTTACTTATTTATGTGCACCTACAATATGTAGGCAGTTTCAAGGGAAAGCAGTGCCAGTGGACCGCCTTGACTATTCTATTACGTAGATAAAGCCTTCATAACCACAAAGTATAATTTGAGAAAGTATCGCTTGCCTACCATCAAGTGCTTAGTTGTATCCACGTACAGAGTATTGTAAATGAGCAGATACAACCACGCACACGAGTGACCGCAGCCGCTGAAGTCAGAGCTCTTCTGCGTGGAGCAAATGATAAACCAAATACCGCAACGTGGAAAGAAAACTCAAATGCTTCCTGTCTCACTTGACTGCGATTGTAGAAATTGACACAGAGTTAATCAGTACCATAGTTACGAGGGCTATGTTTCTATAGCTTTTATTAGTGCAACGGGGTCTTGTTATTTGTGCTCGGCATCACCGGCTAAGTGCGCACGCACGTCCGCAACTTTCTATCGCGGATTGGTGTAAGGTGTTTTGTGTGAGCTTGTCTTAAGTAGAGATAGTACGGCTGAAGAGTTCAGCTAACATCTGCATTGGCTAGTTTATTTTTGTGGGTTGTACAAGCAGCCAAAGTTGGCGGTCGATCAACCGTTGTAGGCCGTAACCGAGCAGCCCTCCAGCAAGAATTTGATGAGGTAAAAAACTGATAGAATGAGCCTACTTCCACTTGCTTTCCATATTTTTGGTAATGTAGGTGTATAAAATATTAAAAAAATAGTATTTGCAAAAACATAATATTATCGGAATGACCACTGGCTACTTGGAATGGGTGGTTAATCACCATTTACACGTATGTATATCTATTCATGATTACCTACAAATAGTTTCATAAAAGGAAAGATAATACTTACATTCATCCTCGTTTCTTACGCCGACGAGGAAAAGATAAAATCAAAATACTTATCTAGATACATTACGCGCGCACTGTTCAAAACACCCAACTATCTACCACATACGTAACCCATAAATATTCTACGTGGCTTCTAATAGTAGTGTTTAGGTACTTGGAGCAAACCAGTTCTAAGTGGCGAAGTCAACTGAGCAAGTAACATTTGCTCGACGCGGACGGTTCAATGGCGTTATACGAATGTGTGTCAGATACCACTCGGAATGTAGGAGCGCCACGACACGAGCGCCGCGACCCTGCACAACCTTCTGACAACATCTCTCATCATGGGACTGATGGAAGTTCACAGAACTTACTTGCAATGACAAAGTAATATGTATGATGAAAATTACGTTAGGCTAGGCAGAAACACCTAATACTACTACTTCGCGCTCACTTTCTGGTGAAATGTAAGCGGATAGTAACATTGTAAACCTAGGGGCCAGGTTTAAGAGATTTTATCGGTTCACAGATTAGTAGGTGACGACGTCTATTTAAGAAACAATAATGGCTGTAAAAATGTCAAACCGCAGTCTGACTTGTACAGATAAACTATACCTAATAGTTACAGGATATACAGGGCGTCAGTATACATACATGGTAAATTTCTGTCCACAATCATATCAGTTCCCGAATAATCTAACCAACGTGTAAACTACTCAAAAGTAAAAGCAATCTTGCCTATATACAACTACTGCGGCAACGGAATCAGTTATTTGGTCAGGTGTGTGACGATTATAAAAAAAACAAAGCCCATTCCGCGAATTGGCTTTAGAAATACTTACCTAACTTTGGTACATTGTAAACTCTACATTTACCTATGCATAATGATTAATTAAGTATTGTTTCTGGTGACAGTCTACTTATTAAGGTAAAAAAATCAGAAGTAGGTGCCAAATGAAAGATTGTATTTTTTCACTAAAACGCCTGTTGGCGTTGTTGGGTACGACTGTTGTTATAGTTTTGCCTACTACTGTATGCCCACATTTTTCATGAAACCGCACAAAAGCTTCGAAGCGCAACCCAACCCATCATAAAGAAGGCTTTTACGCATTTGCTATCCGGAGTTATGTAGGTTGTGGGTCATTCGCCTCGCTCGACTCACTTAGCGAAGAACGGGTCGCAACTCCTACTTGAGCATTAACTATAGTAGTATCACATGGTGCACACACACTTTAATGTGTAGCTCTTACCAGAAGACTGTTTATGAAACTGCCCCTATTTAAGTACCTACTTACAGTATATCAATTAAAATAACAAGTTCCTACCCGCTATACACCCATATATTTTACAAAATATGCACATTTATCAATAATTATCACTTACACCCAATTAAATTATGAGCTATTCACGAAAATTGTTGTCAATACGCTATATTTAAAGTGGAGTTAAAAATTTCGTGACTTCGCGAAAGCAGGTGCCAGGAAGAGCACACGAAAGCGAAGATTTTTAATGGGTACCTACTTTACCACTACAAGTTAATATTTTAAATAATAATTGGCCATCCTTAACCAACACTATTTAACACTGACCAAACTGTATTTAACACTGACAAAACTCTATTTGAAACTAAATGCAATGCAAGAAACAAACATAATGTTCACGAATTGAACACAAGCAATCGAGATACGCAAGATTGGTTTAATGCTCACAAATTCCCACGTAAACTGTGGCGATACGATTTATAATCGTTAACAAGGCTGCCGCAAAACATGGAAACAGAACGCGGCCGACCGCCGGATCCTATTACCACGTGTGCATCACAATTACACGCCGTTTGCGCGCTCTTACAACAATTTACCTATGTAAAAAGCGTAGAAGCCTTTTAAATACAAGTCATAGCACTTTGTTTCTCACGTGATTCGCTTTGGATGGTAGCTCTGGTTCCGACTCATTGCGAAGTTATTTTTACACACAATAGATTAGCTGAAAAGCTGACGACATGTGCTAACTTCGTACTGGAAGCGGTGCGGAACATGTTTAAATAATTTCAAACATATATAAGGTAAATTTCTTTACATGGATGAATATTTGTTACTTTCGTACCCGAGAACTATTAAACGAATTGAAATGAATCTTTGCACTAATATAGCTTAGTAATTGGAATAACATAAAAGGCATATAATTTATCGTGACATTCTCACTCGAACGAGAGTCTCCGGGTAATTTATAAATATTTGTAACATCAATACATAGTATAAAATAATGTCACATCCCGCTGTCCGCCCCTATGTCGGTATGGTTGGATCTTAAAAGCTACGCAACGGAATTTGGTGCGGTTTTCTTTAATAGATAGAGAGGTTGTTGAGGAAGCTTTATATGTTTATTAATAATATATAAAAGCAGAACAACGTTTGCGGGGTGTAGCTATAAATAATTAATCCTATCCTTTCCCTACCTGCCTACAGACACAATAATGTTGTAAGACTAATTTGTATATCTTTACACGACTACAAAGTATCTGGTATCAGATTTAGCAAAGCTTGCGGGTACAACGTGCAGTAAGTGCGGTTTTGTAAATGAGAGACTTACAAACCGTAGTGTATTGAGGCATGCAGCCCACGCGGGGTCGACGCCCGCGGCGGCTGCCCACACCCGGCAGACTACACACCACACACACTTCCACACAGCCAATGAAGTAGGGAACTGCATACCCTCTGCGAGTCAATTTTCATTGGTATAGTCCAATAGTATTTTACAATACGATACACATATTACCGATACTCTACAAATATATGAGTTCGCATTAGGCTCTGTCTTATTTTGGACACACTCGATTGTCACGTCATTTCACTGTACCGGTATATTTGTTCAGTGAAGTGAAACGAGATTGCATTTCTTTAGTAGCGGAGCGCGAACGTAAGTAATAGGTAGGTGAGTACTTCTTAGTTTCTTACTCAATTTTGTCCGCTGGATAATTGGTTATGACTAGGAAGGTATCTATTACGTTGCTCATTTTGCAAGTGCCACATAAATTACTGTTTCAGAAGGCTTGATGTTAATTCTTTAGAGAAACTAAATTATCAGTATATATGAGACTGTGGTCGTCGCCGCTTGGCTGCCGCCGCCTACGCTAGATTTTTTATTATTTATTTATACTGTAATAAAGTTTACGTAATGTATGATAAAAATCGAATAGTCTCGATACCAAGCAATAATTTAATAAACGCGCGTCAAACGAGTCTATAAGCAAATGTGATACATGTATCAGCCATGACGCGCTTGCAGTGAAAGCTGTATATTGCATAAGTTTAGAAACCTATCACACACTCCCTGCCTAGGTACCTACGTTGAGTTTGATTTATAATTGTTCTATGAAAGTATCACGTTGCAATTTTTAAAACATGTCTAGAATGTTATCACTAAGATTACTCTGAATAACCCTTTCTTGAAACAACGAGAAACACTTTGTCATTGGCACTTTAACATCAGATTTCACTACTTGTCACTGCTTTTCCGATTAAGATATAGTTACCTAATAATGAACACTTTCTTATGTACACCAATGCAGCGCGATTAATAAGGACGCGCTCCCACGTACGAAATAATAGTTGACCGTTTTTCGAGATTTTACCTAGTTTTTTCTGGGATACCGTTATCATATCCTGATTTCGTTAAAATGGGACCGCCTTTGGTATTTCCGCATTATCTCTTTTCCAACAAAAAAGGAATGAACAAAGTCAATAAACAAGGATGTTAACCGCGAAAATCTGTCGCATATTCTCATGCATCGACACGCGGACTAAAAGGAATTTTCAAGTTTCTTTCTCAAAATCTTATACTGTCGCATAGTAAGTATAGTATCGTATCATGGATTGTCGCTTATACATTAAACCGGACAGAACTTTTTTCAAAGCAAAGTCGGAGCTCGATTTATAAATCTCACCCTTACACATAAGTAGGTGTGTCATTTTCTGAGGCGTAAAAATATACTACGCATACACGACGTATAAAGTACACAAACAACCTTATGAGATACCCGTGGAACATCCAGTGATCAGAAGGTCTCTTGTATTATGTCTAGGCGAAGTTTTATGTGAACATTATATACCTATATAAATAATACTATTATTCTTGTGGTTATGGAGTCATAAGATGATGATAACATATTCCTAAGGTCGTACAAGAATACCGACGCAACGTAACAAAACAATCAAGGTGTTACTGATGACGATATGAATAAGTCGATATTTAATAATTATCACCAATCGAATTCTTACACGTCCTTGAATTATAATAGAAATAACGTACATAGAATTTACCTACATCATATAAGTGAATATAACAAATATCTCGAGTATACTACTAAACTAAAATACTAAAGAATGTAAATGAACATCAGCATCAATTGTTAGTAATTAGTATAACGCAACACAAACCAACGCATGCCATAAGCTAAAGGCGTACGCACGCTATGAGTTTCCTACCGCAGCCGCCCCGGAACTGTGGCCACCTGTTGCAGGCGCCTGCGCATGTAGGCTAATAATCGCTTATTAGGAAACCGTGTGAGCCGATAGATGGCAATAGCTTTCCACTTTCTCCGCGGGTTCGCGAGGCGACAGCGGCGTGAGGCCACGCTGGCCACTGCTCGCGTGCTGTTGACCAGCTGGGCTATCCACGACTCATGGTGACCGTTTCAACTATTTGAACCGTAACGCGTTATAGCTAAAACAAAGTTGGATTAGTCTACACTTACTATACATCCAGAGCATTTTGGTATAGTTTCTTTTTTAGTTTGGTTTAGTAGATTCATACTAAAATAAGTAATAAAGTTAACGAAACACACAGACAACAAAATATTAATGGACTTTTATTCTATTACTTAGCTAAATTATACTACGCGGATCATGGGAGCTTCCTAGTACTATAAAATAATAAAATAAACTCACGATACATACAACTCAACATTTGCATCATAACTTTAAAATAGACAACAAAGAAAAATAAAAATGTATAGCGCCTAGATATTTATTTTAAGGATTAGACAAGAGTGAGCAGCGTTACTAACATCTGACCCTGTAACACTCTGAGCCGCTGATCCAGCGCCGTAGTGTTGTCCATTTAACATGCCCAGGGAAAAGATTAAGATGTTTGGGCACCAAGTTTTTAAATTGCTTAATATCTTAACCTGCAGCGGTTTATTTCAAATTTTACGTTAATTCGTGTCTCGTGAATTGCCCAGACACCCAGGTGCGACAAACGACAACAACTACGTAATGAGCCGTTTGGTAACAGCCGCGCATCGCGCTATTGTACACGGAATGATCGACGTGATTGACACCAGATATAGCAATTGGCGTGAAACATGTGATTCCATAAAGGCCACACTGTATTCGATGGACTAAACACAGTCTAAATTCAGTGCATGGTAATAAATAATAATTGATATGAGTCGTTATGAGGCATATGTTTACAAACAGGTCCTAAGCTTAACTTTGACTCAATGCGTTTTTAACCGACTTCAAATAAAAAGGAGGAGGTTCTCAATTCGTCTGTATGTATTTTTTTTTTATGAAAGCTAACGTAAGTATCACGTAAGTCGTCTGACGTTAGCAATCGTGGAATGATTGACCCTAGTCATGTTTAAGCTAAGACCATCGATAGATAGTTACAACTTTCAATCAAGTCGGTAAGTAAATAAAAACTGTTTGACACCCCTGGATAACTTGAATGATGAGCCAGCGCCGGCGGCGGCTGCGGCGGTGTTGCGCAATGACGCCGCCGCCTCAACACTCAATCTATGTAGGGTTCTTACACAACAGCGATGCAACAAAACCAACATATATATTACAGTACAGTCGTTGCGAGGAACACACGCAAAGCGAAAACGTTGACCTCGGATCTCTAAGAAATTAGTATATTAAAAAGACCGTGACCAAACCATTCGTCTGCTCACCCTGTTCGCAGGTTTTCAGTTTATTCTGTACTAGAAAACTATAGGCACCTAATAACTATAACACCTGAAATCTAGGTCGAGACATACAAAACAAAAAGATTTGCTAACATAAAATTGCTGCGGGCGGCATTTTATGATTCCGCTCTTTTATATATAGGCTTCAACAGATTGAATTATTTTTGATGATGCGGCACGCCACCACTTAAATGAGGTCTCAGTGTTATTTGTTATAATTTTCTTAACGTTATTTGTTACGTTCGCTATTTGGATGTGCTCTATTTTATTTTATGAGCCTTCATTTCATTGTGCAGTCGACTGGTTAATGGTTTGGCATTTCAAGATATGTTGTATGCATAATACGAGTATGAGCGTTAGGCAAAAGCTATCAATGAATACTGCGTGTTAGAATGGATTGTGTCACTTCAATAAATGTACTCAAAAATACCGAATTACATTCCGATTTTTTCTGCACTACCTTTTATACGGTGGATAAAGTTATACTTACCGTGTTTGGTCTTCTTTAGTTACCTAGTAGAGTTATGTTGAACTCATTCTGGTACTTGGAACGCATGTTTTAATTAGGAAGGCGAGTTAAGTTTACTATGACTAGACGGCTCCATAGGGATTTAAGTTTAGTTAGCTAGCAACTTGTAACAGAAGGCCTACATTGACAACTCTGTCTAATGTGACCGAAGGGTCCTTGTCCCCACCCCCCACCACCACCCCTTTTTGGGCCTTACGGACGTGAGTGAGGATTTCATTTGAATAATGTACGTTCACGTTAACAAAGCACATAAGTGGATGGTTATTCGATACTATTATAGCCAGCGTATCCTTGGGGCACACTATATTTTGTCTGTCGCCGCCGGCGGGAGTTGTTTCACAATCGTTACCCGACTC
Source organism: Conopomorpha cramerella (assembly GCA_012932125.1). Lineage (NCBI taxonomy): Eukaryota > Metazoa > Arthropoda > Insecta > Lepidoptera > Gracillariidae > Conopomorpha > Conopomorpha cramerella. The sequence continues at coordinate 6,504 of SJJU01000440.1, read as the reverse complement.
ACGAGCTAATAAGGTGTTATGAATTCGCGCGGTGTTTGTTGTGTGTGTGCTTGCGAAACCGTAACATTGCTCGGCACCAATAACACTAACATCAATCAATGAAACCGCACCGGGTTCAGCTATAGCTTACCGCGTTCAAAAAGTAATTAGCCAGATGGACGTGCGGTTTGCAGAGATGTCTATGTTCACATATTGAAACTAGTGTTATAAAGCAGTTAACCTAGGTATGTATTCATCAAAACGTACGTGATGATTGATACTACAATTACAATATTGCTTTTTAATTAAAGTTACACTCCGCATCGCGCGTCGTCAACTAAGCATAGACACCTCCTACCACAAAATATACATAAATTTCTCAACTGTATTTAAACCTAACATGATATAACACTTCCCAGTATATATACGTAAGTTACATAACGCCATTTTGGTTCACTGTGAAACAGATGCGTAGTGTACACGGATTCTGAAAAATAGACACATTCGTTAGTAGACGTTAAGCGTTAGCCGTAGTGGAACCTACTACAGATTGCTAGTCGAGCTTCCCAACAACTAGGCTTACTATTTTTTTGTAGATTAGGTGCACGTTTGTACTAAACATTATGTCTAATTAGGTATCTAAGAAATTTTACGAATTCTAGTGGTGTATGATATTTGTCTGACTAACTCTCGATTAAAGTCAACAAGTAACGGAATCTAACCCGTTGCTTAAAGCATGGCTTCACTTGTACCAACCAGTTTTAGTGGTAATCTATTGTTCCACCACACTTGCAATATACTATATGTACACTTGAGAGCAAAAATTCACGGGCTAGTATTTCACATTTGAATATGTATTGCAATCAATCATTGCAATCAAGGAGTGGTAGATGAGTAGATTTTTTTTTTCGATATGAGTTTATACTGATAGTTATTTAAAAATAAATAAAAAGGTACACTTCACGCCTGCAAATCGCGGAAAGGGGCAGGAAAGGCTCTTGCTAAGCTTCAATGCCCACAGATTACCAAGCGTATTAATTTTAAAATCATAAGTAATTGTACTTTTTCCTATTTAACACTAGTTTACGTCCCACAGTTTCACTCTTTTCACAAATCTAATTCGGACTATAAGTATCTACATGATCCTAAAATACTATTTACAATCGTTCAAAAGTCATGCATGATATTCCAGCTTTATTTTTACATCAATAAGATTAGTATCTAACTAGCAATTTATTTAATACCCGAAATCAATGCTCTTAAGTGTATTTAATCTGCATCAGCCAGAGCATTCAACTCCGGAACTGGGGTATCTAACCTACTCTTGTTATGTTAACGAGCCACGTGATCAATATGTCCCTAACGGGTTGCTTTAACTGGCTCAATCTGTCTTTCGTGTAGTTTAAATATTAGTTATTAAACTCATACGGAAATTCCGATGAACAAAATTGAAAAAAAAAAATAATTAAAAGTATTATAATGTAACTCTGGCACGTCAAGTATAGATTACAGAAAGTGTTGATCAGTAGAATTACTTACCAGGAATGTAGTTTATTTTATTGAAATTAAATATTTTTATAGATAAAAAGTAACGAACCAAAAAATATAAATGAATGCGCTTATTTTTATGCTAACGGGCAAACAAGCGAACATATTATTAAATAAATTTTAATTGCAACTAACTTTTTTAATTGGTTATATTGCCTATATTAAATACAATAATAATATTTACATTATTGCATATGGAGTATATTTATAATGAAGGGATGTAGTTAGTCTAGGTCAATACACGAGAAATCTTACATACATAATTAAATACATCTTATTTTTATTTCGGATGCGCCGTTCCTCAATTTGGTGACCACGTGAGCTAATACAAATTGTGTACATAAACGCTTCAATGTGACTGCCCTTCGCACCTATGGGTATCTATTTACATATTAAGACAATGCGAGCAAACATATACAATTCCACGGATAACTACAATACCAATACAAGTTGGTATCACTCAACAAGTAGTGCCCCTGATCTTGCGCATCTCGGCGCAGACAATGCGTACGCGCAGTTTCCCACGTCTCACAAGTCTTGTGTCACTTCGCGTAATTCCTATGTTCTAGGTCGTACGTTACTGTACATTATTATGTATTGTGTCAGCCGTGTAACACAGCATCGCATTATTCTCTATAGCCGGTGTGAGTGAGGTGGAACTAGTTTAAGACAAATATATATATATCTTCCGTCTTTTACTACGCAGACAACATTTTATAACAATCACTCATGACGTCATAGTGGTAAACACTATAATTTTCACGTTGTTTCCGATTAACTAGTGAATTGGTATTAGATAATTGACTTTAATATTAGAAACAATAACTGCTATCCACTGACTGCTCATTTAAGCATTCAGAGTCCGCAGCACATTTTCCAATCTGGTTTCTAGTTGTTTTCAGTTACTGGCTCAATTGCCTCGTAAATCAATCATTGTACGCTATTTTCTCTAACAAATAAAGAACAATCAGAGTGAAGCGAGGCGGCGGAACGCAAAACAAACAAGCTATCATTCAGAGAAATTACACGAGCGCCTGAAATGTGTGCGGTTTGAGAATACTAAATCAACTACTGCCGACAATTGTTTTGTTTTTATTTGTAAAACAGTCCTTCTTCAGTCATTCTCTGTCGCAGCATAGCATTGAATATTTTTTTACTGTGGTTAAACTTAGTTTTCCAAAGTCTTTAAATTCGTACTTACACATATTTACGCATCAAAAGAGCATCGTGTCGAAATCGTTACATAAGAAGGTTCAAGTTTCGGTAGGTAATTAATAAATAGCCGCATATTCGCTGATAATATTGTATTAGGACTACTCGTGAAATACCTATCTCTAAGTGGTGTGCACACCATATAGGCAAAAAGACTGCCTACCGTATTTTGGCTACCCGACCTACAAATAGAGTCATTGCTAGATCCTTTTTTGTTGTACTCATGACATAGGATAACGAAGGCCCTGTGTTTTGTGGGTGAGTAGATAGGTACCTATATTTCGTAAAGACAAGTTACCTATACAAAGGTGTCAACCCTTGGGGATTACTGCCTACCTTGTCGTAAAAGCCAGTGCACGCCACTGCTATCTCTAAAGACCATTGTAAGGTAGGTTCTTATTCTAGTTTATGACAACGAGTTCTTCATTTCTTTGCCTAATTAAGGCAATAGCGGGCGACTTCATTTTTTCATTGTGTCTGCGCAATTTGCTGAAATTTAAAAACAGTATGCAGGCTTGAGAGAAATAAATAACGAACTGAATTTAAATCTTGCTGTTGGCGTATGTTGTGCTTTTATGGTGTACTGTACCTATAGCTCTCTTTTTATAGGCTTTACTCACGACTACGTATCACTATTATTAGCAAAACATTCTCGACTCAAAGAAAGTCGAATAGAGTCCATCGCCAAACACGAAAAATAGTCAAGCTACAAGAAATTGTACCATATGCACCTGCGATAGAAGTTAAACACAATGAAAATGATGCTGTACACTGGCGTATTATAATTCACGCACATTTGTATTGTGAACAGCAAGGAGAGCGATGTCCCTGTGAGTGGCGATGGACCCGCTGACGTGGCTGTCGCTGGGGCTGCAGCTGGCGGCGCTGTGCAGCATCGTGGGCGCGCTGCTGCTGTACCTGCTGCGCAAGGTGCGCGGCTGCGAGCTGCGCCCGGCCGCCGCCGCCGCGAGGACTGTGCTCGTCACGTCCGTCGACACCGCTCTTGGCTTGCAGGTAAATACCGGCGAATAGAATACAATATGTGTCACCACCCCATCCCAACTTTTCTCATCGTGAGAGGCGACCGAGGGAACTACAGAGGACGGGCGGCAGCTCTCTGTGTAAGTTAAACCACAACACCACTGCGATCGCCAACCCGCCTGCCAAGCGTGGGGGAGGCCCTCGTCATGATGAAATCAAATAATACACATAAATATTTTCTGTCCCATACGTGATCACTGTCGGTAATCAAGATACAATATCATGAGGTAGTCTTTGTTTGAAGTCATAACATAAGCTCGGCTCCTTCATTCATCATGCAAAGAAACATGATTTAAGTCGGGGTGGTTGTCTTAGCAAACGTAAAAACAGTTATTCACAAAGAGTACATACTTATGTACATACATGTAGATACAGTACTCATGCCTAAACCTTATCGGTAAAGACGGTCGTGTTATTGTGCCTGCAACCTTGGTGCCTTTGTGTGGAAGTTTCCAAAAGTAGTCAATGCAATGCCGTTCAACACGTCTTTTTCCTGAATACAAATCAATAAAGTTGAGTTAATGAGTTATGAGCCTACCTATATTTTCGGCGTAAGACGTAATGTTGGAGTTTTGTTTTATCTCTCTGGAATTTTGTACCAAGATAAACCAATGCTGAAATCTAAGTATAGGTACACATAAAGCTCGCTTCATTCGCGTACGTGACATTTTGTATATGCAGCGTGATTAGTGTCACATCACCTCCTAAATTATTTGTCTGCATGCAATGTTCAACTTGTCTTTTATAGATTTTGAAATGAATTAAACTAAACGTACCCACATACAAATTAATCCCATGTTTGGTTTAATTAATTCAATTCAAAGTCTTTATTGCGTTCTACAATCTTAGAGCACTGTAAAAATACCACCAATGATCTTGGTGCATGTAAAAGGTTAATATGTTGTTTCATATCTGCAATATCTGGAATAGTTACTCGTAGCAACGCATATCCATTTGTTAGCACTTGGTTACAAGCCTTATTAATCTGTGTGTAGATCGCGACATACCTGAGCGGGCGCGGTTGGCGCGTGATTGGCGGGTGTCGTGCCGGCGGACTGGGCGCGCGGCTGGCGGAGTCGTGGCTGGCGGCGCAGCAGCCCGCCGACGACACGCCGCCGCCGCGCCTCGCCACGCTCGAGCTGGATGTGGCCCGCGAGGACCTGCTCGACGAGGCCGCGCGCGCCACCGCCCAGCACCTGCCTGCCGGTGAACACGGTGAGTGCTCACCACTACTCTACTCAGACTTAGACGCTCGATTTTTTGCAAAGTTTTCGACACAAGATGAGCATAATATGCGCCAGGAATAGCTATTTACAGTATCAGGGACCCTAACTATTAGATTTAACTTTCGAATATGCAAAATGAGCCAGAATTAATTTATCGGAGATCGTCGGTAATAGGTGAAGTTTACTTTTTATTATTGACAATGGAAATTTATTTACTCGATATTTTTTCTACTTTAAACACTTAATAAAGCAAGGTAAGACAAGTTTTAAACGGTATTTTTTTTGGGCATTGGTATACCTAACAAAACTGTCGTGACGTGACCAAATCTATTGCGTTGATCCACATACCTACATACGTAACTACGGTATATTGATGGTTTGTAATGTAAAGTGGTGCTACGTGAGCTTCATTTTAAGTTTTAGTTGTCAACAACAAAGTTTGTGTGTACCCCCTCCACGTGTGCTCATTTACCAGATTGCCAGTTAACGTGGCGAGCAATGTCGTCCCACATTTTATACACTGGCCTAGTGGAGCCATCTAACCGCCGCCGCCTGACGTGACTAGCATTGCACAGTGCGGCGATAACTGCACTGCATTTGAGAAATTCAGCTCGAGTTACAAATTGCATTCGAAAGCAAATTGAAACGACTTCAACGTTATAAACATAGGTGTCGCTGTTGCAGGCGTATAGGTGCGTAATGCATTTCCGTGTGAATACTTTCCTTTCCTTGTACGTTTATAGTTGTAGTATTAGCATATTAATTAAATAAATAGTTGGATCAAGTATTTCCGTTGTTTATCTATGACCATTGCGAAATTTTATTTAACCTTTATACATCGCAGAGGTTAGTTGTGGAAACGCTTCAGTCAAAAGAGGTCAATCCATCCCTTTGAGGATAAGTTCCAAACGAAATGAAGCCCTGATGAAGTCGCTTACTCCATTCTGGCTCGGCATAATAAATCCAGACGTACTTGTAAAATCCTCTAATAACTGCAGAGGTACTTGGACTGGCAACATTTCACAGATGGGGCTGACACTTCCTAGTCACTGCCCTGGCTTTGCTAATGTTCCCATAAAAGCGTATGCTAGGCAAGACAGCATAAGATGACGTTTTCCAAACGAGCTGTTTTAACAATTACTTTATTGATTAAACATTCTAAATTGCTGTCAGGTATTTGGGCCGTGATAAACACTGCGGGCAGCGGCGGACGCGACGGCGCAGCCAGCTGGGAGCCAGTGCTGCGCGGCAACGTGCTGGGGGCGTTGCGCGTGGCCCGTACATTCGCGCCAATGCTCGCTGCCGCCGCGCACGATCACCCACACGCTGGGCGCCTCTTTTACATCGGTGAGCTATAATACAAACCTACCCACAGCATGTCATTGTACTTTTTAAGTAGCTGAGTTATCTATGTATATTTCCATAGATAAACCAATACATTGACGGATAGAGTTAGCGTTATCTATACTAATATTATAAAGCTGAAGAGTTTGTTTTT